>OX463842.1:46882032-47154691 GCA_949825065.1 Odontocerum albicorne
GACAACCAGTGTGGCTTCGTATCGGAAAAATCAACAGTAGACGCCATTCAAACCGTTAGACTCCTTGTCGAAAAACACCGTGATGCCAAGAAAGACCTTCATATGGTCTTCGTCGATCTTGAAAAGGCATTTGACAGGGTCCCTAGAAGCCTAATTTGGGCAGCACTTAGAGCACATAGTGAACCAGAGAAGTATGTACTTGCCATCCAAGACATGTACGATAACGTGACAACGCAAGTGAGCTGCACTTCGGGAACTTCACCAGAATTTCCTGTAAAGGTGGGGTTACATCAAGGATCGGTACTCAGTCCGCTACTGTTCATCTTAGTCATGGACTATTTAACTAACCAGGAATGAACAGTCTCCTAAAGATCCTACTATTTGCAGACGATATCGTATTAATAAGTGAAAAACATGAAGACCTGCAAAATAGTCTGGAAAGGTGGAGAAGAATCTTGGAGGACAATGGATTGAGACTGAGCAGAAAGAAAACAGAGTATCTGTACCTACCATTCGAGAACAAAAATGCTGTCACTCCCGTAATGCAAATGGATGGAGAAACATTACCAAATTGTGACTCCTTTAAGTATCTTGGGTCACTCATCCATAGCGATGGAGGATGTGCAGCAGATGTAACACATAGAATGAGTGTGGGATGGATGAAGTTTAAATCAATGACGGGAGTACTATGTGATCCGAAAATGCGAGTAAAGTTAAAAGGAAAAGCATACCAAACGATTGTCAGACCCACACTCCTCTATGGCTCCGAATGCTGGACGATGTATAACTCTTACTCCAAAAAACTAGAAACTGCTGAAATGCGCATGCTAAGATGGTCAGCTGGTGTGTTCCTAAGAGATAAAATAAAAAGCTCACGCATTCGTGGAAGCCTAGGTGTTACAGACATCAACAGCAAGATGGAGGAGA
The DNA here is from genome assembly GCA_949825065.1 of Odontocerum albicorne. Taxonomy (NCBI): domain Eukaryota; kingdom Metazoa; phylum Arthropoda; class Insecta; order Trichoptera; family Odontoceridae; genus Odontocerum; species Odontocerum albicorne. The sequence continues at coordinate 46,882,960 of OX463842.1, forward strand.
GGCAATTGAGATGGTACGGGCACGTTGAACGCAGAGCACCCGATCATATTGTGAACCAGGCAATCTCCATAGATCGTCCTCGAATAACAACCAGAGGAAGACCAAAGAATTCATGGGTGGTGCACAAAGATAACCTGATGCAGAAGCACGGCCTGGGGGACGTAGTCCGGGACAGAAGAGCATACAACCTGAGGGCAAGGAGAGCTGACCCCAACAGTCTTCGCAGACAATGAGTTGGGATGGAGCCAGGGAGAAGAAGAAGAATAATATTAGGAAATTTTATTATTTGACTAACAGCTACCATCATAAGGGCCATCAAATGTGTGGCTAGAGTGAAAATTATATTTTAGCAATACCACTCTTAAGATTTAGAATAATTTTCTCTATTTTTTTGTCATGTTTGAACTTAACTAACCAATCTCAAAACTGCGGCCATATGGAATGGAGCGAGCATGGTGAAAGAGTTTCATACCACTTTTAAGTAATTTAAAGTGGTATGAAATCATTCCACCATGATTTAATGATAATCTTGTATATGTTATAAGACAAGTTAATTGGAAAACGTACTAACATGTATATGGCCTCAATACAAATATTGTGTCATTTCTTGGATCTTTTTTTTATTTTAATTTTGTAATCATTGTTTCCTTTTTTACATGCATACAATTAATTTTTATATGAGTAATTTCCACCTCAGTCGTTGCCTGTCAACTGCATCTGTAAGCAGGTGCCTCTGAACTTCTGAATTTTATGAATCAAGTGGACTTTAATACATTTTATTGGTCTTCTGCTGTCATGGGAATATCATTGGATGAAAGAATTGTTCCACCATTGAACTCTTATCCCTGCAATATGACTAGACCATTGCCATTTTAGGTACTTTTTTTGGTCCATTGCATTGTTTATTTATCATTGAGTGAACTCAGCTATTATACATTAAGTTTCGTGTGGTAACGCCATACTTCTCTCCATAGTCTGCTGGAGTTTAGTTTCATTTTTACTCGTGAAACTTCACGACTCGCAGTCACTATGGATAAAATGCATTTATAGAACGCTTTTTTGAGACGGAGAAAAATAATACGAAAAATAATATTAAGCTTACTAAAATCAAGCTAAATATTTATTTAACTTTATTCTCCCATCTTGAAATATTGTTATTGTTAAATAGTTTCAAGTTGATTTCCATCTACAATTATTTAAACATTATCTTAAGCCCTGCCTAAGTTTATTCTAAGTCCGATTTTTTCACACAAACTCCTGGACTTTTTTAATGTTTTAATTAAGATTACATACTACATCATAAATCACTTAAATATTATCAATTTAAATACTACAAATTTAACATCTCAATTATCCATCCTTAATTACAAGTAATCTTAAGGTTATAATAAAGATTAATTAAATCTGATGCAGAACTTGAGTTAATTTTTTGAGTTATGCATTAATATACTATCAATGAAATTATTGTGATTTAATTAACTAAATAACAAATATTAGCTTTTATTAAGACATTTTATTTTATCAATTTGGAAAAATTATTATTTCTAAACTTTTTCATACAAATTTGATACAGTTCATTTTCTTGAACGAATAATTCGAATTGCATTTCCTTTAAAATTGAGTAAACGACCACATAGATGATATAAAAAAACACTGAGTATAGTTATTTGATCAGCATTGTTATATTTTGATGTCGAATTTTAGTGTAAATGGAATGTAATAATTATGGTCTATATTTTTTCCTTCTAAGGTAATGGTCTTGAAATAAGCCTATCGATAATGTATCTGATTAACTTCAGACATACAATTGAGTACATTCGCTAAGATAGCGATAAATGGAGCTGAAATATAAGAATGTCATACTTTTTGTCTATGGTTCTAAGAGCGATGTCAGCGCTACAGCCTATAGTTGTGGCATGAGGTGATTTTAATATACAAGTCCTGAATTCAATTTTTCATTCGTCGAATGAAAAGTGCGGGTTGTGGTAGGCGAAAGACGGCCTGTCTATCGCAGTTTTTTTTACAAAAAAATCTCGTAACAAAATGCAATTAAAAACTTATTCAAATTTTAAATAAATTTGACAATATAAATTACAAATAGTTTTGTAAATATTGTGAATAGTTCCCATTTTTATTGGTCATAGCATAAATATAAACATTTGACAGTTCAAATGTTTAAACAATTTGTGAATGTAAATTAAAGTGACAGCTACTCTTAGGATGCTCGCGAGAATCTAAATAATTGTAGAAGTTTTGCGAATTAGTTTTTTATGTTAATATATTTTTGTATATTAGGTAATTTAAAAAAAATTGTTTTGTGCAACCAAATATTGTTTGACGCATAACGGACATTTTCAAATTGACATTTATGTAATCAAAATAATAATATAAGATATTTTTATTCAAGTGTATTTTATCTACTTTAGTTATGTTTAATATCGTTTGTAAACTCAGTGAATATCAGCTGTTTTTAGTGAGACTATAATAGTATTTTGAATATGCTTTTGTGACAGTTTAATGAATGAAACCCTTTTTCGAATTGATTAATAATCTGTGATATTTGTGTAAAAATAATTTTGCAGCGCATTTAATGCTATTGTTTTAATGTGGTAGTTTATTAAATATCATTCAAGATGACCGTCTCATACACCTACGAAGTCGCTACTTGCAGAGGTTTTGGATGCTTCCTTAAGTTATTATTCAGGTAAAGACTTTTTTTCATACACCGAAATACAATTATACAATCATGGAAATAATTTTTTGTGATTTTTAAGATATTTTCAAACTATTTTCAAAATGACATTTTTTGATGTATGGTCACTGAGTAGAAGAGACTCGTGAGTTCTGAACAGTGTCCATTTATATAGATGGCGCCCCTGAAAGTTTGCAACTTGCGCCCTTCCCAATAAGTAATATAAACAAATGCTTACCCTTTCCTTACTCTTACTATTTCGGGTCACACAACAAACCTCGACAGTTTAAGTCTTGCTTTCTTCTCCGCAAAAATGCACCTACGAAGGCACTTAAGCTCATATTCACTGTTATCTCTGATTCTATTAATAATCTCGCAAATACATTTAGTCTGTTTTATTTTAACGTGAATCTTAAATATAATATGTTTTTAATCGTTTCAATAAAGAAAAACTTCGTTCCGCGAAACAGTTTGCTAGTAATGTTGAGCATAAATAAAATAATTAAAATATTTGGATAAACAGTTACCTACTTTTTTTTTTTTTGTTAATTATTAGTTTGCTAAGCTGCAGCATTGAACAATCGTGGTTATTGATAATAATAATAAAGCTTCATTGTAATTTAAAGATGAACTGTAGTTGAACGCATTCCTCTATGAAGCATTTATCTAAATCGTTCTTGTACATATTTTAATAATGATAATAATAAAAGGTCGATTTTATCAAAAAACATTAATCACCAGCCATTTAGAGAGCAAACTCTCCTCAAGGGCGGAATCACCTATTTATGAATCTTTGGGCGCCTCCCTTTGGCTTGGCGCCCCTAGGCAAATGTCTAGATTTGCCTGTTACCGAACGAGGCTCTGGTGAAGAAATACAAAAAAAAACGTACAGCACGGTGCATCGCTAATAGGGTTTTCGTAATCCGCCCCCAACTATCGAATAATTTTCCATAATTTACAGAATGATTTTTTTTGATCTTATCTTTTTATTTTCACTATCACAACTATTGTAACTATAGATCATTCAGCCAGAAGAATCATTTTGCAATAGTATGAGTAACACTCTCTGTATTACACAACTTATGCTGTAGTGGTATTGGTTTTAGAATCCCACACGATTGGTTCGCGCAGAGCGCACGTTTGTATTGTTGTTAAAATACTCGGTGATTAGAAAAACACTACCATGTCGAAATTAGGAGTGCGATTTTTGTCTAATGTAATGTATAATTTAAAAAATTTCGAAAGTTTAAAATAGAGAATATTTTGTTTATTACTGCATTATTTTATTACAATATTATTAATTGTAATTATAACTACAAAATGAACAAATTTTAATAATAGATAAAATAATTAATTTAGAAGAGAATACACTTATATCGTCTTTCAAACCGCGCACACATGAATCTACAGTATATGTTATATTTAAACTTAACAACCAAGGTGACATTACATATCCTTGCTTTACACCTATAGTATGAATGACAAAATAGATTTTATTCATACTCCAAAATATTGGCACTGACCTTCAAATCCCGACAGCTCGTGCCATTAATTCAAACAAAAAAAAATATTTCATGTTCTCCGAATGTCGCGGCAATTAGAATAATGCCTTTTAAACACTATCAATGAATTAATTACACGATATGCTGCTATTTATTTTAATTGCGCTCTTATAGTGACATAAAAATTAGACAAAGTTGTTTCGACAAGTGACCAAAGATAGTTTTGATTATCATTGATGTAAATATGTAACATATATAATATTTACCCAGTTATGCGATGGGATTAAGGTCAGATACTGAGTGTGCTCTCGCATATCGGAAATTGGTGATTTTATAATTCTGTAAGGTCAGTGCACCGATGAATGACAGCATCATTACCAGTCAGGGGTAGCCAACTTTTGTAGACCGCGTGCCAAAACCGGCATTGGTTTAATACGCGTAGGCTGTACGGGTATTTTTTTTAAATCAATAGGTTTATCAAAAATTGAATGCCTAAAAACGAGATTTCTATGCTATCACTAGCTCGATATTGCAATAAATAATTGAATTAACTAAATAAACATGAAATAAAATGTCTATTATTATAATGGTAATATATATTTCATATCAAATTCTTTGATCGATTAAATATGATACATTATTTAAAATTTGTTTTAATAATAAACATGATAACATTCTCAAAATTGTAGTTAAACGGACAGCTGATGCAGAAGTACAGCTGTGCTAAAATTTGCACTTCTCCACAGTATGACGACGGATCACTGGCAAGCCGCAGTCGGGCCAAGTGTTCCTGGTGTTTTCACATTTGAACGTCTTCCAAGCTTTGTAATTATGTTGGGCATCAGGCGGCAGAAATTAAAGGCTGAATCCATTCACATTAAATGTTCTAGGTGAACTATGAATGCTAGCTGCCGTTAAACATAAAACTCCTTTTGGATTCCAACATGAGGTAGTGTTGATCGGACTCCAAGACTAACTTCTCTATCTCCGCAAATATTCTGCATCGAAAGGAAGGGGAAGTGATTTCAGAGAGTACCCTGATCTTAGGTATAGATAGGTGTGGACTTCAGACAGCCTGTGATGATCCTGTAGCTTTCGTTCAACGCCGTGAAGATATGTCAGACGTGGGCAGATTTATGCCACACAGGACATACATATTCTGTGACCCAGTTGCTGAGTACTACACATCTGACATACTCAGAGTATGTTATGAGGGATTGCTTCCCAGGTCCTTACTGAACAACTATGCCTTCTTGTTATAACAGCTCGCGCGCCACATAAATCATTCTTGGCGGACTTCATGCGACCCGCAGACCTCGGGTTAGCCGCCCTTATATAATAAGAATGTTTGATATTAGGGAAATTAGTAAAACGTTGTGTAATACTACCTTAATCAAAAAGTTTTAGGACCGGCCACCGTGTGGCGCTGTCAGTCACCCGATTGGAATTCTTTTTTTTTGTTAGGTTACCACATCTATCATTGACACTTCCCTCCAAATTTCAGCGTCATAGCTTGACATTTGTAAAAGTTACGCTGTACTGAGTACATCTACCTTTGTGCGTGTTTTCGATTTTTTACAAGTTTAAAAATGGCATCAACTGTGCATCAACGAGTTTGCATTCAATTTTGTGTAAAAAACGGATTTAACGGTCCGCAGACCTTGAAAATGTTGGAGAAGTGTTTTTTGGTGGCACGAACGCTTCAGAAGTGGCCGTGAGTGTGTCGAGGATGACGAACGCAGTGGCAGTCGAAAACCGATGAAAAGATCGATACAATCAAAGAAATGTTGGCCGAAAACCGCAAATTGACCATCAGAGAGCTGGCGGAGGACTTGAACATCGCTTATGGATCCGCTCAAGACATTTTGGTTAGTGATTTGGACCTCAGACGTGTCGCTGCATAACTGGTGCCGAAAGACCTCAATTTCATGCAAAAAAAGGACCGCGTTGAAATCGCGAAAGACATGATTTCCATGAGATTTTGACCAAAAACAACACGAATACTATCCAGCAGCCTTCGAATTAACCTGATCTGGCTCCCTGCGACTTTTCCCTGTTCAACCGACTTAAAAAACCGCTTCGCGGAACGCGTTACAGCACCCGAGAGGATGTCATGAAAAAATCGAAGACGGCTCTGATGGACATGACGAAAATTGAGTACCAGCGGTGTTTCGAGGATTGGATCAAGCGCTGGCGTAAGTGCGTTGCAGTCGATGGGGAGTACTTTGAAGGGGACCATGTCAGTTTTGATGAATAAACTCGTATTTTCGATTTTATGAATAAAGTCCTAAAACTTTTTGATCAAGGTAGTATAATGTGCGAGTCAAGGTTTTCAACTCTCAAATACAATATAATAAAAACCAAATTGCGAAGCAGTTTTCAAACTGAAGTTGACCAGCCTATCTAATATAATATTATACTAAAATTTTATGAGTTTTCAAAACTTATCCAAAGCCAAGGCTCACATTAATAAGATTTAATGGTTTTATCAATGTATATATTTTGTATTATTAAAATTTATTTATTTAATTAACGACACAACAGTGTCTTTATATACAAATGAACATGTGACAGATTATACAAGTACTTAAAATTATTGACAAATAATACAAAACTTTATCTTAAACTAACATGAAGATACAAAAAGCAGTAGTAATAATAAATTACAGTCATCGTTTTAAAATTATTTAATAATGTTTGAGAATTTTGTGGTAATTTTATGGATAGATATTGAGATATAGAAAGAAAACACATGGCCTCATTAGTAGAACGAGATGCAAGTTGCTTTGCAGAATTAAAAGCTTCATACATGTTGATGCAGGGTTACTCAACTCCAGAGGCAAAGTATTGTTCTTAATGTTTTGTTTATATTACGTTATTTATATTAATAAAGGAGAGCACAAAGTTAGTAGCTGTTTCTAAATATTGTTGTGATATTCTGGCGAATAATATATATACTTAAATATCTAAATTGTTGCAAAACTCGAAAATATAAAATGTATACAATTGTTATCCGTTATTTTATTGATCTTAACTTACGAGTAAGTCGGGAAACCAAAACGAATACTCTAATTTGGGTCACGGCCCAAAAAGGTTAAGAAACACTGGCCTAGATTAAGCATTTGGCTAGTCATCTTCAAGTTTAATCTGGAAATATCGCACTGGCGAAAATTCTTATAAACTTTAATCTAGACCGCAGAACTTACCATATTTCAATAATAATTATCGCCAGGTGGATTTCACAATGTTTTTTTTTATAGTGAAACTATATTTCAACTGAATATCACAAAAAAATTCCACAAAAAACTTGCTGGTATAATTTTATACTCGTAGAATGCCAATACTGAGATATATGTGGGCGGATTTTAATTTTTATGTTTATTTTAATAACTCAGGGTTAAAAACAGAGGTTAAAAACTTTTTTTTTCTTTTAACGTTGATTAATAAATTCTTTTAAAATTACGGCGATGCTAATAAAATTGTCCAATAGAGACAAATATAGTATATATTTGAAGAAAAAAAGTGATTTGTATTTAAATGTATGTATTTCCAAGAGACATGATGCCATAATCGGTCTTAGAATATGCACGCAGTATATTCATTTATTTATTTACATGACAAGTAATTTAAACTAGACACACACAAATTATATGTATCTGGATCAATTGTCCTCAGTAAACTAGGCATTTGCCTGTTCCTCGCTGAGGACTTACACGTATAAATATAAATAAATACTGTAGGTTAGAATGTTTTACCTATTGCTGATTGATTGTTTAACCCTTCCTGTCCTGTGATGTGTAACTACGAGTATACATTGCTTCTAAAAACTTTAATATCTCGATAAATGTAATCAATACTGGGTTCAGATTTTAGGTATTCCTCCGTAATACATTTACGCTTTGAATGAAAAAATAATATTAATAATAATTAGCACTTATCGGCCACATCAGAGATATTTTGTGAAAATCGGGAATAAATTCACCAATACAATCAAACGTGTGATGTAGGTATCATTTTTTACTCGTAGAATGCCAATACTGAGATATGTGTGGGTGGATTTTAATTTTTATGTTTATTTTAATAACTCAGGGATCAGAGGTTAAAAACATTTTTTTCTTTTAACATTGATTAATAAATTCTTTTAAAATCACGGCGATGCTAAAAAAATTGTCCGTAATTCAAAATCTTAAAAAGAGAGCTTTTGCCGTAGCTGGTCTTAGTCCGTAATATGGTTTGCCTCTAAGTGTTATTATGGGTGGTGTGTGAAGCTTTAAAAAGCACTTGAAGACAATCCTTTTTAGAGGTTAAAAGAGGTTAGAGGTCAAAATTAAAAGAGGTCTTATCACATATCGAAAGATCTACAAAGGTTTCGTTCTAGTTCATCTTTCCTTGGTTTATTATTAATTTTTTAAGAAATATATTTATTTATTTTTTTATTTTACATTTTTATTGCAAATACAATGTGGTAGGCGTATTGCCAGGCGGCAATCTCTTCCAACCAACCAGACAAAAGTAAATGAAGCAAGTTACGTGGTCGCATAAATCATTCAAATGACTATCCATCCCCACGAAATCCATTAACATAACATATACGTGAGCACATGCCCACGAACCCCACAAAGACGGACAATCACCCGAACATTATTTTTACATATAAAGTGAGATTTCATCAATCAAAAAGAAAGGAAGGGATGGTGGAGAGGAAAGGAAAAAAAAACATGAATGAAACACGTTATTTTACTGACTAGAAATTAAGAGTTTTTTCAGTCGCTTCTTAAAGCATGCCAAGGACGGAGCGAGTCTTATATTGGTTTGTTACTGATTCCAGAGTATCACTGCAGTAAAGGACGATGTAAAAAGAGGAGCGGTGAACTGGAAAGGCCAATAAACAATATATGTTTGAGCGCAGCGCTAATCCATAATTGGAAAGACGCTGAACATTTTCGGCGAGATATGAGGGGGTGGCGGGACAGTTATGGATATTATACAATAAAGACAGATATAGACAATGCAATAGAGACAAATATAGTATATATTTGAAGAAAAAAATTTATTTGTATTTAAATGTACGTATTTCAAAGAGACATTATGCTATAATCGATCTTCTTAGAAGATGCACGCAGTATATTCATTTATTTATTTACATGACAAGTAATTTAAACTAGACACACACAAATTATATGTATCTGGATCAATTGTCCTCAGTAAACTAGGCATTTGTCTGTTCCTCGCTGAGGACTTACACGTATAAACATAAATAAATACTCGTAGGTTAGAATGTTTTACCTATTGCTGATTGATTGTTTAACCCTTCCTGTCCTGTGATGTGTAACTAGTACACATTGCTTCTAAATCTTTAATATCTCTATAAATATAATAAAAACTGGGTTCAGATTTTAGGTATTCCTCCGTAATACATTTACGCATTGAATGAAAAAATAATGTTAATAATAATTAGCACTTATCGGCCACATCAGAGATATTTTGTGAAAATCGGGAATAAATTCACCAATACAATCAAACGTGTGCCAGTGTGTAACGTAGGTATATTCATTTTAAAAAACCGCTATGGGTGAGGAAGCGACGCTATTCACGTCTCACTCTACTTCGGTATATGGGAACGGAAGAAATATAATCTCAGTTCGCTCGCTTCTCTCGCTTCAGTAGCTTTCGGGCATTAATTTGAGTTTGTGTGGTCGTTTCGCCCGTTTTGTGAACGTCGGCCGATGTTTTTTTTCATGTTTTCACCAATTAAATTTCAATTATTATCACTTTTGACTTCAAATTTAATTAATTTAAGCGATTGGTTATGAATATTCTTATTTTTTCGATTTTAAATCGCTCATTTTTACATGTGTATTGATGTGTATTGAATACACAGCACCGGAACGCGCGGATTTTTTTAGCACGGGAAGGGCCATGAACTCGCATTACCTCGATGAGTTGCATAAAATCTTTCGAAGTGTTGTACCGTGCGGTTTGACTTATGATACCGACGTTTCGTAAACATTGCAGTTTTCATCTTCTGGACTTGTTTGTCGTCAACTTATGGCGAAAATAAACCACGCGAAACAACACTCCGAAAGACCTTATACAATTCACACGAAGAACCGGGAAAGTCAAAAAACAAACTTGATAATTTATGAAACTTAATTATGATCATGCACCAGGTGAGTCGACTTGCGTACTTTTATCATTTAGGAGAAATAAAAAACCCGTTTTACAATCGCCTTCATACATTTATCGAATACATGTTCCAATTAAGAGTTAATATAAATATTCACTACAATTTATTCCACCCGCTAAGCTCACGTTCTCAAACTCTTGTCTTGACATTCCGATCTACGAGTTCTTCCTGTATTTGTCGCACCTCCCTGCCTTTGTTTAATTTTGTATCTCATTGTACTCGTATGTCACGAGGGCCAGATATGCATATTGGCTTTGGGCAAGAGATGTTCAAACTCTAGGGATGGGAATATCAGGTCAGTTGCCATGTGAGTTATGTATCTTTGTCGAGTATGTATTTTATTTGTGTTTTGATAATAATGCCAGATAATGCATTTAGAAGTAATCTGGTTATGTAAAGTTAATTAGAAAACGAAACTGCATATAATTTTTAGTAAATGGTATATTTGTAAATAGATGAATTAACTAAACCGAAATCGTTTCATATATTTTTTAATTTTGAATTAAATGTCACATGTTTCCTAACTCTGGTCCTACAGTTGTAGAAAACTGTGATTGAAGTCTCCTGCTTCAAAACATATTGCGTTGACGTAAGATATTATTTTTGTATTTTCTTTTCATTTATTCGTTCGACTATATACGATTATTGTTTTGCTATTGTTTACCGTAAAACGTTTAGTATTCAGTATTATTTTTCTACCAACTGTATATTTTAGTACCAACTTTAATGTGTGGGAGTGAAATCTAAAGGCTATATTGTCTGCCGTAAAACGTTTAGTATTCAGTATTATTTTTCTACCAACTGTGTATTTTAGTACCAACTTTGATGTATGGGAGTGAAATCTAAAAGCTATTGTCTGCCGTAAAACGTTTAGTATTCAGTATTATTTTTCTACCAACTGTGTATTTTAGTACCAACTTTGATGTATGGGAGTGAAATCTAAAAGCTATTGTCTGCCGTAAAACGTTTAGTATTCAGTATTATTTTTCTACCAACTGTGTATTTTAGTACCAACTTTGATGTATGGGAGTGAAATCTAAAAGCTATTGTCTGCCGTAAAACGTTTAGTATTCAGTATTATTTTTCTACCAACTGTGTATTTTAGTACCAACTTTGATGTATGGGAGTGAAATCTAAAAGCTATTGTCTGCCGTAAAACGTTTAGTATTCAGTATTATTTTTCTACCAACTGTGTATTTTAGTACCAACTTTGATGCATGGGAGTGAAATCGAATTGTATCGGACGTATGCCGTCACCCTTGTGTGTGTATGTGGTATGCTGAGACAGACAATGCTGTGTAGATCTGTCGGCCAATTTACCTTAATATTCGTAGATTTGAGCAGTGTATAAACTCAATTCTGTATGTAAATCTATGGAAATAGGTATCATGTCATCCCAATGTTCTTGTGTATTATATGTAAATGTTAGCCATTTAGCGATAAATATGTTAAATGCTTGTATGTAAACCCTTATAATTTGAATCCGAATGAGCTCGCGACCGCGGCGGAAATTGTGCCGTGGCCGAGCCATCGAGACCAAGGCAAAAAGCGGTCAGTTTAAGCGGCCCCCCCGAGCCCCGACCGTGGGTTAACCTAGCGGGCAACGGGCGCTTACTCTGACTGACTTTCCGCTAATATAGAGCCCCAAATTATAGCAAAATATATACTTCTAAACATCGCTGTTACTTCTCTACAACTGTGTTTCACTTCGTCTGACCTTCTCCGATCTTCTACAGAGGAATCTCTCTCGATCATCTTCACTTCTCCGGAACCATCGTCACCGTTACGCCACTGGAGCTAGTTCGAGCGGCCATCTTGGACATCACGTATAGGCTCCGCCCGGAGCAGTGACCAAGCCCCGCCCCTAGACAGCGGCGTAGCGCGAACGGAATAAATCGCCACCAATTAATATTTTGGTGAGTGACGATTTCGACCGCGAGCTGAATTCTTCGAGATTGTGCGGCGACCAACAACCTATCGTACAGTCTTTGTACCTGTCCGGTACACGAATTGTCTGCCGTAAAACGTTTAGTATTCATTATTATTTTTGTACCAACTGTATATTTTAGTACCAACTTTGATATGTGGGAGTGAAATCTAAGGGCTATTTATTAGTTACTGTAAAACGTTTAGTATTTATTATTTTTCTACCAACTATGTATTTTAGTACTAACTTTGGTGTATGGAAGTGAAACGTGGAAAAATACTAAAAGGAGCCGAATAAATGCTATAGAAATGCGTACACTCAGAATAAAACATGAAATGATAATGTACAACAGAATACGGAATGAGAATATTAAGAAAGAATGCGAATTGAAAGCCTGCAGCATTGTCTTGAATTGAGGGAAGAATGAAAATCCTTTATATAGGTAACACAAAATAATGCATGTACATGACAGAAATATATGTACCATTATATATTGAAGTGGGGATATGTTATCTCTGCCTACCCCAATAGGGACGTGGCGTGATGGTGATAAATATGATGACGCTTGATACCTTAAACAAATTAAACCTGTATAACTTTCCTTACTGAAATGCCAAGTATGATGACACCAGACGTTGTCTCTTATCATTTTACATTCGCGAATCCGTCTCGTGTACTCGGAATGCAAAAAAGAATGATCTAATAGTGCATATTTTTATTTTATCGCTAAATACGAGACGGTGATTCGTCGCAACGGCGCGCCGGCGGCCAGTCGACACACAGACTGCGCGGAGCGTGCGGTTAGATTGGGGGGTTCCCAACTTGTGTCGTGGAACAATAGCGCTTCATCGATAAAATATGATTTTCCACGATAAAATTAGTTTTTGAGCTCTAATTAATATTTATTGAATCTTTGAAAAGACGTTTGTTCCACGTTGTGGTGTCATGTTTATATTTGTTTAATAAAATTAATAAAACGCTTTTGTAATTTATTTTTATCAAACACTGTTTATTCCACTTTTTTGTAACGGTAAAACCCTACCGGTTTCAAGGCTTTCACCTCATCTTCACGGGAGCACAAACAAAGATGAGGTGAAAGCCTTGAAACCGGTAGGGTTATACCGTTACAAAAAAGTGGAATAAACAGTGTTTGATAAAAATAAATTACAATGTCTTTAAACCGCCACAACGTTAATACCTTAACTATAAACAACATAATAAAACGCTTATTACGTAAAACGAAAAATAAGTAAATAAAAAAAATATTTTATATTTTTGTGTTCACCACAGGTTTATTTTGGTTTACAACCGGTTTCGAAGACCACCGTCTTCATCGTCAGGTGAAGATAAACTAAATTGTTAAAAAATATATTTTCTCAAGTATAAATAGTATAATATAAGAGGGATGAGGTAGGGGGAGAGAAGTGGGGAGAGATTTGATACAATGGTGAGTGGGGCGGGGAAAATGAAAGTGAATCTTTAGGGCAGGCCAGGGTCTGGATATCCAAGGGGGGTAATTTTAAATAGGAAACATATTAAGCAGAGGGCTATTATGAAAATTGGTTTGGTTGTTGATGATATTTAAACTTGATTTTATACTTTTTTTTTGTTCTCGAGAATTTTGCAAATTATCAAGGTGCAATCCCACTCGGTTTATGTGTAGAATCCGCAAGCCACGATTAATATCGAACGAATGGTTGTTTTCAATTAGGTGGTTAGCGAACTCTGAAAAATTATTATTACAATAACAACAATAATTTCACCTGACGATGAAGACGGTGGTCTTCGAAACCGGTTGTAAACCAAAATAAACCTGCGGTGAACACAAAAATAAAAAAATAAGTGTTTTATTTACTTTTACGTAAAACTTTTTCCTTTTACGTAAAACATGGCACCACAAAGTGAAACTATAGTATTTTCGAAGATTCAAGAAAAAACGCTTATTTTTTATTCACCACTGTTTTATTTGAGTTTACTACCGGTTTCAAAGATCTTCGTTTTCCTCGTCAGGTGAAGATGAACTAAATTATGTCAAAAATGTTTTTTTTCCTTATTGTAATAGATACAGGAGAGTAGGAATGGCTCTAGATCGAGAAACATGTTTGACAGAGGACCATTACTGAAATTAACATGGTTATTTATATTTATAATGTTGAGACTTACTTTAACGCTTTTGTTATTCTCAAGAATTTCTAAGGTGTCCAGCTACAATCCCCCCTGACTCGTGTGCAAAATCTCCAAACAACGATCGATATTAAACGAATGTTTTTTTTTTTTAAGATTATGTGGTTAGTGAAGTCCGAAAAAATATTGTATTGTTAAATCTCAAATGTTCCCTAATTCTTTTTTTAAAGTGTCTTTCTTAATAGTATTTAATAATAAGTTTAAAAAATTTCGTATGTATTTAAATCTAATCAATATAATAGTTTTAAAAATATTTAAAAAAATATTGTGAAAGAAAAAAAAGTTTAATCCGTCATATTCATCACCAGTATGAATTAATAATATTCACTTTTCCATAATTAATCTGTTTGAATTATTAATTTAAAAAAATCTATGATTTGTTTTATTTATAAAAATAAAAAAAATGAGGATCCTAAAACTTTTTTATCAATGTGAAAAGGGTTCCGCGATTAAAATATGTTGGGAGCCTCTGATTTAGATCATTTCCCAGAAATTCCGCAAGCTTTTTTCATTTTCAACACAGCAAATCTTTACTTGGGGTTTTCTAAACATGTTCCTTTAACTTGTTTGTTATCATGCGTCATTATTTAACTGTAATATACTTAATACCTTGACTTCCACCGTGAGGTTTCCGGTTCAATTCCTGATGTTACCCAAAAAAAATAAACAAGGCCCCAGTCTGAAGAGTTTGTTAACAATGCTCGCACGCGCCGAGTACACTTGTGTGAGTGCTGTTGCCTCTCAACTTGCGGTAGTATTGTTAAAACGTGCGAAGATGAACCGCGAGTTTCGTGCCTGCTCCAGTGGTTCTAAACCAGATTACATGGGCCGAAAACAATATTATCTCCCGACAACGCTCTTCAATATGTCTGAATACATAAGAAGAAGAATAACTTAATACTTACCCAAGTATAAGGGGCAACATGGTTTGGTGGATAGACAAATCAAATCAATCAATCAATGGCACTACAGCCCATTGTGGGCCCCGGCCTCCTCCAGCAGTCGTCGCCATTCCCTCCTATCCTGGGATGCACTCCTCCAGCCCCTGATGCCAATCACGCTTGTATCACTCTGCACCCCATCCATCCATCTGAGCTTTGGTCTACCCACGCTACGTCTTCCTTGGGGCTTGGAAAAGAGTACCTTGTTAGGCATTCTCTCTTTTCCCATTCTTGCTACATGCCCCACCCAACGTAGCCTCCCAATTTTTTTTCCCCAATTTTGATGTATTTGGATAGACAAATAACATACATAAATCCTCGCACACAGCTTTTGTCTCGTTTATATCCATACATCTCGTCATAAATGCTTTCACGTTTCTCATACATCATTCCGGATTCTGAGATACATTGTTACCCCATGTGTTCTCAATGCACGCATTTCTACACCAATTATTCGTCTTTTTTCACGTACACGTTTCACTTTCATGCATCAAAGTTGGTTCTAGAATACTATTATGTATTGTCATCTCAGCAGATTTTGATACTGTCTGGTTCAAGTAAATAGTATGTATATTTTAGTGCCCTATTGACTTTGTTTCATATCGCTTCATGCCGTTCGATATCCCCCATAACTCTTCTGAGAAACATCATCTGAGAAAATGCTACCTAAGTAACAGAATTCCTTAAATTGCTCTAATCTTTCGTTGCTCACTCAATTTCTAACATTTATGTTATTATCATATCATTCTGTTCACATCTCTATTAATAATCAAACTCTGTAATTTATCCAATTTGACTGAGTGGTTTGATATTACAAAAGGGGTAAATCAAGGATGTGCTGTGTCACACTGGTTGTTTGATATTAACAAAGATTCATGTATGAAGGAACCACAGTTATCAATGGGTAACATACAAATGTCGGATGGGAATGTGTGCGGATTCTTGTATGCTGATGCCAGGGTAATGTTAGCGGAAAACGAGGATAAATAATTTTCAGGATGTAATAATTAACTGTATAGTAGAGAAACGGAATTTTATGCTGTAGTTCCCCGTTATCTGCGGCTTCTTTATACGTCGTTTCACTTATTCGCGGTTGACCTCTTGCAGTATTTTTAAATCAGTGCCACCAACGATGATGGCAGGCCTACTAAGCACCCAAAAGATAATTTCAAACCACCCACGTGATCGGTCAGCGCTCGATCTCTCGCTATGATTGCATCGTTCCTTGCATCTCAATGTTTATATTTAAATAACCTTTATATATTACTATAAAGCCTCCAAAACGCAAGACTTGTTATGCTGGTATCTCAGATAGTGCAAAGATACCTCGTCAAGTGGTTGCAATAAATGAAAAGCTAAAATGTCTTGACTTAGTACGAAAATAATATAAAGCAATCGTTGTCGTGGTTAAAATGCGTGGAAAAAACAAATCTTCTATTCATAAAGTGCCCGAGAATGAGAAATAAGTTCATGCTAGTTTTGATGTTGCACGTCAAATTGTCAAAAGTTACAGAAGAGAAGGAGACGAGAGCATTCAGTGTATTTATATGAAACGACTTTCTAGTGCATATATGTAGTTATATGTTATTTAAGTGTATAGTAATTTAGAAGGGTTCGCTATTATCCACGGATTTCGCCATCCGCGCGGGGGCTTGGAACCTACAATTCGCGGATAACGAGGGGCAACTGTCCAGTATTTCCGGAAATCCCGACGCTATTATAAAATGATAACCGCATGTTGAGCGTCTGAAGGAAAAATACAATAAATATAAATCATAATGCCCATTAATGTCACACTTGAATATCAGGAATAAATGTAATGAATTAGTCAGCTATTTTATAAGAATTTCCGAATGCTGCCACATAGTAGATTTTTTCAATAATCCATTTTGTTGTGATGAAAATAAATAGAGAATATTATACGTAACTATTACTTATAGCAGCGGTTGCTGGTCTGGAGGTGCGTTGGTGCGCTGAACTGGAGAAATAATTCGCAATAATTAAACTATATATTCGCAAACATAAATATTAAAAGGACAAAATGGATGGCATTTGGCAGGGCAGATTAATCCGCTATGACATTGCGGCTTGGGAGTGAATTGTTGGAGAGGGTGGCGCAATTCAGGTACCTGGGCAGTATGATTACTACATCTGTCGACCCAGATATGGAGGTGAAGTGCAGGATTGAAGCAGCCCGTAGTTCATTCAACAGAATGAGATCAATATTCTGCAATGATAAATTGAATCTGAAACTGAGGCAGAGAATGTTGAAGTGCTATGTTTGGTCTGTTCTGCTGTATCGTTCGGAAACATGGACGCTGAAGGTTCATACTATGAATCGGTTGGAAGCGTTCGAGATATGGTTACACAGGAGAATGCTTCGTATACCGTGGACTGATATGATCACCAATTCGGAGGTTTTGAGGAGAGCTAATTGCCGTAGACAGCTGCTGACAGATATTAAGGTCCGCAAGATATCCTATCTGGGTCACATTTTACGTGGAGAGAATTACGAAACCCTCCAGTTGATACTGACGGGCAAGATCGAGGGGCAGCGTGGTCCTGGTAGAAGGCAAACATCTTGGCTGCGCAATATAAGATACTGGACGGGGATGGGGCGTGTAGAGGACCTGTTCCGGGTTGCGCAAGATAGAGAAGACTTTGCCAGAGTGATTGCCAACGTCGGGGGGACCTGATGGGGCACGACAAGAAGAAGAAGAAACATGACTTCCAAAAATGTTAAATATTTGTACAGATTAAATATGTATAAGAATACTGACAAATAGTACGAGTAATTTTATTTAAGTGAAAATTCAAAATAATTTAAAGTAAAATCTGGTTTGTGTGAGCCATTCATTTGTCGTGGCCCCAGTAAACCAGGCTTTTGCCTGTATCTCACTGAGGACATAAAGCATGAAAAAATAAATCGATACTTTTTTCCGATTTTTGATTATATAAACCTCCGTTGCACATTATCATCAATCTGACAAACAGTAACACTCAATTACATATGAATACATCACGCGAATCAAACCCCTCACACTTCATCACTCCACACAGACCAAAACATTCATCCCACAATATACCGCACATAATCATAAAAAAATAACAAAAAATACCACACTCAAGAGCTCACACAAATCTTTTCCACAAGTCATTTCTCTTGCAAGCCCAAGTACTTAAACTCTTGTCGCAATAACAACCACGCTCCGATCGACTGCCTAAATTGTTTTCCTCCCTTTGCCTTTATTGAATTCGGCACCCTATTGTATGTCATGGGAGCCAAATAAGCATATTGCCTTGGTCAAAACATGTTTTAACTCTAGGGATAGTGAACATTTGATCAGTTGACATGCGTGTCATGTGTCTCTGTATGTTATTTAAAATACGGACCTATTCTGAAGGTGCAAAATATCAAGCCCTTTAAATGGCTGGTTTATGATTGAAGTCGTTTTTTTATTCCAATCAAGTCCATATATGATAAAGCGGCGAGGTAAAATGGGTTCGAAAACCATGCAATGAGCTCGCCCTTGAGGAGAGTTTACTCCCTAAATGGCACTATATAATTGTCCTTTTTACTATTATGAGATATTTTCGCAATTAACTCAGAACAGGTAAAATGTGTTCTGGGTCATTTTTGCATAGTTACGCCACTTCAAAAATATCGCGAACATTATTGCACATTAGATTATTGTAGTACACTTTCGTTGCATACATTGTATGGTTCGTTTGTCACCGTGTTACAATATCTTCCCACCAACCAAAAATATGTTAAATAGCCTGAAGTGAAAACCAAACTGAAACCTTTTAAAAAAAACTTTAGACATGAAATAATTAAACTAATCATGCACTTGTCAGAAATATAGTAAAGATCATATATGGCTTATTTCGTAATGTAGGGAACTAGTTTAATATTGGTATAACGTAATGAACTCGTTAAATATAGTTATTATCTAATGAACTACTCGTAGTTCAATACGGATATAATGTAATGAACACGTTTAATAAAGATAAGACGCATCACATGGGGATTTAATTTTTCTGAGTGGTACATAAAATTTGAGGAAAACTCCCTAGTGGCAGGTATACATGAAGATATTTTTTCAATTTCCAAAACAAAGCAATTGAACGTAAACCCCATGGCAAATATATAGAGTTTCTCCTCAAACATAGTTTAATGTAACGACATTTTGTTTGATTTTCACCGATACATAGAGATAGAGGTATGCGTGTTGCCAGAGTAAATATAGGCGCTTGGTCACGGTCGCGTAGCGCTCCTAGATTCTAATCCTACATCATCACAATTATACACCCTGATAGAGCTGAGACATTTAACCCCGTATATTCATAGGCGAACATCTATGAATGGTCATTATCTGTATTTTTCAATATGAATCTCACGACCTCTGTTGCCTAGTTGATAAGATATATTTATTTATATAAATAAGCGGTACAATGCACCCTATAACAAAAAAAAAATAATAGTCAGAATTGAGTGATTAACAAATTAAGTACAGAATATATAGATTTTTTTTACATAATTACAACATAAACAATCAGAGAGACAGGTATCAAAACGTACAAAATCACATGTTACCAACTCAATACGGGGCCATCCACAGGCGCACAGCCCGCACTGCGCAAAAAATACAAACACAAAAAATAAATAATTTAAAAACAAATTATAAAAAAAATACAAATTGAAAACAAAAACTGGAATCAGAGGGGTGCAACTTTACAAATCTCCTTCAGCACGGGGATAAACAGTTTAAAAATGAAAGATTCCTGGATTGTGGTTTCAATTCCTGTTGGTACCAATTAAAAAGAGGGGTTGCAGTCTGGAATACACTTACGGCTTCCTTTAACAATTTCTGGTTCTCTGAACTGAGTATCGCTTCATTACTTTTCTTCCTTGTTTTCTGCTTTCTCCATTCGGGAAGGTGCAGAAATTTTGGTAGGGCTAGATAGAGATGTTTTATGTTCCTATAAATTAAATAAGATACACAAATATTGACCTGTTTCGACTGACAATAAGTAGATCAAACTTACCAAATGCTCTTCCTATATTTCGTGGGCTGTCCCTTTTGAATGCGGTCACGGATATTGATATCTTCAACATTTTAGAAAATAGTATTACAGAAAGAATTTCAGCTTTTTAAAAGTATGAGTTAGGTGTTTCTGGACATGTACGAGTATGTTAGGTCGTATACCTGAGTTAACACTCCCAAGAAATATCCTCTTTGGCGGGCTGATGGAGGGCTGAAGAAGGCACGACGGGCAGCGCAAGATATATAAGGACGTACTGCATGAGACACTCAAAAATATAACTTGGAGCAAACAGCAGCAGACGAAACTAAATGGCTTAGAGCTGTTGCTAGTTATCAGGGGACCAATGGAAAAAGAAGACACAAGCAAGTTACAAGTACTGAAGCTCGATATCCTATATGCAACAGGAGATGTTTATCACAAATTGGTTTACACAATCTTCTACGGTGGCACCAACAAGTTCCTTAATCTCCCATTTTGTATTGTGCTTTTTTATTGTAACCATTACGGGTAGGGTAGGGTATTCATTCCAGCTATTTTAAATAAAATCAAGGCTCGTAATTATGAGTCTGTTTTCGGTTTACCAATCCTCGCACAGTTCATCCTGGTATTATGCCGGCCAGTGGCGAGAGATTGTATCTTTAAGTCACTTCCCAGAATGACGGATTGGCCGCGCTGATGGGCGGCGTTTGTCATGTGACTGCCGTTACGGCCTTCAACACTTGTGTCGATAATATACTCGTATAGTAGTTATAATGTCATGCCCAACGCCCAGCGAGTGGCGGCGAGGACGGCGCAAGAGCAGGAACACCGCGTGATGATAATTACTTATAGCTGCTGGGTTATATAGAGTGTATACGAAAAAATTACCAATTTTATTTATTTATATTTTACAAAAAATCAATAAACAATAATTATTTTATAAAATCAAAAATTTCAATTGATTTTAATAGGTAACATAACATATATGAAAACCTACAACAAATTGGAGAAATATCGAAACTCGAACACATGATCAAAATGGAAAAAAACATTTATGTACAATAAAAAACAGAAAAAAAAATAAACCACAAGTACTCGTATGTTACAACAAAAAAAAAATTACAATTGCGTTTTTCAAATAAAAACTGCTTTCATAAATAAAAATCAATACAAACCATTACGCCGACTTCCTGTCTGGGTAGGCAGATAGGAGAGAGCGCTAGGCTTTCCTATCCCGACACATATTTCGCCTCTTCTACAATATATCCATACAGCTTCTACGATTTCTCTTTTTCTTATTATTTTAGGCCTGTTGGCCTGTTATGGTCCTGCATCATTGTTTCCCTCTTGTGACGTCGACTGCCAGCTGTCTTTCCATCTTTTGGGAGGTCGTCCTGGAGATCTGCTTGCTTGGGAGATACTGTCCCTGGCAATTCTTACGGCTCTTGGTTTCGCCATTCTGGATACATGTTCGTTCCAGAACCTTCTTCTCTGTCGTCCCCATCTGACAATATCTTCAACTTCGCACATCCTTCGGATTACTGTGTTTCGTACTCTATCACGAAGGGTTTTGCCAGCGATACTCTTCAGTACCTTCATTTCGCTCGTTCGAAGGAGATTTTTGGTTCTGACAGTGTATTTTTACATTTCGTTATTCAGTGCAATCTAAATTTATCTTTTTTCTCGTGATCTCGTTTTTTTTTTGTTATCAATGAACCAGTTTATTTATTAAAAAAAATCAAAGGTGCAAATAAAATGATGGATCATTAATCCAGTAATGTTCCTTTTCTGTAAAAGTTGATGACAGATTAATCAGTAATCTTTGAAAATGTTGACACACGACTCAGGCGGGTAATTTATGATGCGAGTAAATCGGAGTCGGGCTAAGTATACATAAAATACTTAGCCCGACAGCAAGTGCGTTGACAGTCCTCAGTTACTTATTCACGCTTTGTCAAATCATCAATGTGATTGAAGACTTCAAATAAATTCATGATTACAAACTTCTTGACAAAGTTAGCAGAAAGCCTGAAAATCTAATTATTTTTTTACACCTTAATATACTCGTAAATGCCGTCATTCTGATTTTTTTATAAATCCATATACTTTATTTCCATTCCGTTCCATCCTGACGACGTACGACCTCCGTGGCCTATTTGGTAAGAGGCCTGTCTTCCAACCCGGATATTGCAGGTTCAAATCCCATTGGAATTCAGATTTAAAAAAAAAAAAGAATTTCAGTCTGGTTTTCACTTAAAGCCTCTTCGACATTTTTCTGGTTGGTTGGAAGAGATTACCACATGTTGTACTATATGCAACGAAAGTGTAATACAATACATTCTGAGCTACACACCTCCACTGAGGGCTCGTAATGCCTTTAATATCACCTGACCATCACTTCTTCGGTCTATCAACTTTTTTTCCGACGATCAGTGAAAATACACTTTCACAGTGAATGTGAACAATTAATAATTTAATACACATTAACCGATAAATTTAGTGATAGTATACATTCACTATTGATAGTTTATATTCACCGAACATCCACTTCTACTGTAACATACAAATAAAGTGCAATACAATGTTTGTGCACATATTGACTAAGTAACTAAGTTCGATTCTTAATTACTTCGTGTTGTGTTTGTGCATTTATATTTTCAACAATTAACGAGCATATTTATAATTGTATTACATAACTGTTTATTTTGTATTATTTTTTCGTATTATAATTTACGTGTATAGATACGTGGGCTGAAAAACACTCGATGTCCTTGAGGCCGAGTTCGCCCTATATTGGTGGGTGGTATATCTCGACTGTGTGATGTTATGAGATGAGTTCAGACCTTTTGATAGCTTCTCTTTTAACACTTGCCACCCTGTGATGGATAGCGAGTGGCCAATACTTATATTTTGTTTGATTATTCGACGTTTTAATACATGATAAAATGATTTTTATAGCTAATTACAAAAAATAACCTAGCAGATTTTGCATAATTTTAATTTAAAATATACATTTTTCACTGGACGCTTAGCGTCCAGCACCGTGGCTGGCGTATTTTTTTAGCACAGTAAGGCAAGTGTTAATAAATGGGTTTTCTTTTTTATTGCCTTGAAGTTATATATGTAATCTTAGGATATATATGAACATACTTGGTTGCTATACATATATTTATAACACTTAAACGTGAAAAAAATCTACATAATCAACCTAAAGCGACACGCTTGTTTCACTTTACAAAAGCATTGTCAAACTGTATTCAATACATTGTGCTTACTAAGCTTATCTAGCAAAATATAATATTTGACTAAAATATTATACTAAGCTTACAAACTTAATACGAGACGACCATTCTGACATGGGAATAACTAGCTTTCGGACAACCTGCCCTCATAAAACTTTAATACTGCATTCCTATCTTCTTTGATGTAAAAGAATATGAAAGAAATTAATCTAGTTAAAAAGGTTTCTATTGCTAAAAATGTTTTTTTTTTATATATTTTTTCTTTGTGTGTATGTATGCTCGATCAACCTCTGTTATGTCCAGTCCTGTAGAGTGCATTAATGTTGCAAGCGTTATTGAAAACCTTAACATGATAAAACGCACGAATAAATCATTTTCCGATAAATTCCCAGCAGATTCGATCGATTGCCGTATTTTACGGTTGTGTGGTATTACCAGATAGCCGCATTGTTAATGTTTTCAATGTTTCTCGTATCACATGACGACTTTATTACATCGATATTATCAGTCCATTCAAATTTATTGCAAATTAAAGATTTTATATTTTGTAATAACCAAAAAATGTATGAGTAAGCCATTATTCTGTGGATTTGTGGAACTTGAAAATGTATGAGTAAGCCTTTATTGTGTGGATTCGTGGAACTTGAAAAGCGTACAATAGATTAAACAGGGCAGAGTTATAGAATATTTTGAAAGAATATGGACATATGATATACGTACACATTCATACTTTTACGCAGTTTCTCTGCCGGGATAGGCAGAGAAGACAGAGCGCCAGACTTTCCTATCTCGACACACATACTTTGCCTCTTCTACATCCAAACACTTTCTCATACAGCTCCTACGATTTCTCTGACTTTTTACTTTTCCTTATTTCAAACATCTCACATCATTCCCTTGATCGTACCGTTCTTTCCATGGTCTTCTACGACGCCTTCCTCTCACATTGGCAATATATATTTGTTCTTTCCAAACCGTCCAGAGTGCTATTCTTCATCTACTTCAACACATCAGAAGAAATCATGGTTGGATTAAATGGACCAGATTTTTCAACAAGGTTACTTGAGAAGCATGAATAAAAGAGGATTGTGCATTACGAGATGTACTCGTATGAACGTAGAGGAGACGAAAATGTTGTCCTTATACAGAGAAAATTGGAGATCTGTTATTGCTACTTATCCCACAAGGGATAAGGACGATTTGTATGTATGTAAAAACTATCAGAACAATACGAGTACGTCTCAGTCATTTAACTCTTATGGCCTTAAGAGTTGGTATATCGTTTTGTCTATTGTGTACTATAGTTCGGAAATTCTAGGATGAGTCCTGTGACAGCTCACAAATTCGCCCCAATACAACCTTGTAACGATGTTCAGTAATTTGAATTATTTTATCAACTTTAATATAAGCCTCAATTCTAATAATTAGCAAGTTATTTAGGTAAATACATTACATAAGTTTGTATTGGGACAAATTTGTGAGCTGTCACAGGACTCATCCTAGAATTTCCGAACTATAGAATGGTCATATCGCCGAAATAGCGGCGCCGTATTTTATTGCCCGCTATATTTTGATGTTTTTCTCTTATGTTAGATCTGTTTTCTGTTATCATCAGGACTGCCGCTCTTGAGATGTTGACTCCGAGCTATCTGGAAGTCAACATCTCAAGAGCGGCACCGACATCTCAAGAGCGGCGTCCGGACGACTGCCAGCGAGTGTTTCATGTATTGCCATTATATCGAGCTCTTGTGTTATCCATCCTTTCCGCATAGTATTAATCTATGATATTTGTAAATATTTTCAAATAACCCTTTGCCGAAACACTGTGAGGCAGTTTGTAAAATTATTTGTTGTAAAACTTGTATCAATAAACCCTTAAAAGGTGGAGAGATATTATTTTACAGTAAAATCAAGTGTTAATATATTTGTAAATACGAGTATTTATCTTTTTACACCAATCGTTTTTGACCGCTGCCGCCGGTTATATAAATTCTTTAGTGTGTTATGTATTCTGCATACATTTATGTTTTTTTATTGCATTACAAATTAATTTTTTTGTTAAATATTTGAATTCAATATATTTTTTTTTATAAAATAAATGAGTATTTTTGCATAAAATGCCTGAGGCGAAAAATGTCGATGAAATATAGCAAACCGGACCGATTTGATAAAATTGTAAAAATATATCGATTTAAATTGAAATTTTATGACTTTAAAAAACATAAAAAAACAGTATTGTTTTGTATTACACTTTCGTTGTATATATTACAACCTAGTGGTTTTATTGCCATGCTGTAATCTCTTCCAACCAACTAAAGAGGAGTTAAGTAAAAATTATAATTTAATCCTATTTAAAAAAAAAGGATATTAACGGGAATACCCACCCTCCGTATTGGAAACAAGCATGTTACTGGTTGACTAGACCACGTAGTTCGTTGTCAATAAAGTTCGTCCCTAAAATATATATTTCTTAATATGCCCCCTACAGATCAACGAACGCGATGAAGGGCATATTTTAAAGGAATACGAGTAATAGTTGTAATAACATTTTTATTTGATAGCTTTTGAACCTATTCAAGGGAAACAAGTTTTTGGCACAGGTCTTAAAACATTAAATCTGTGCATGTCGGTTGTTTGAAGGCCAAAACTTGACCATTTACTTCTAAGAAGTTAATTTCATGTAGAAAATACTTCCAATATATGCTGTGACAATATTTATTTTGTTTTTAAAGACAACTTCACGAGTCACCAGACAAAGTTCAAAACAGTTTCACTAATTACTATAAAAAAGTTAACGCTATTTATTTACAAAAAAATGTGTATTCGGCTAAAACAATTCTTAGTTATATTAACATCAAATGAAGAATTACATTTCGAGTGAATTATTTGAATAATTGAGTCCTACCTTCTGAATACGACACAGACACGTGAATCCCGCTGAGCCACCTGGGCAGGCTGACTGTTTCTCATACGTCTAAGGCCTAGGCCACACAGGAAGGAGCCTCGCTTGATGCTTAGAGCTATGTTGCGAGTTAGGCGACATATCCTAGCGAACCAACGTATCGCATAATATCGCAGTGGCCTCACTGCACGCTTCGCGCCACGTTGCATGACGATTAGTCATCGAGTGAATCTCCTAGCGAAAAGACGTGTTGGTTAATTTACAAGATGGCGGAAGTTTTAATGACAGCTGTGTATAAAAGAGAGCCTTTGTGGAACCCATCGAGCAAATTATAGAAAAATGTACCTGTAATAAAATCACTTTGGAATGAAGTTGCACAGAAAGTAAATAAAGATGGTAAGTTGTAATGAAATTGGTTAGTTTTGAGAGTGACGTCGTGTGTTGACTCAACCGCTCCCGACTGTCAAATGAATTTGTGCGTAGCACTTTGGTGTGGCCAGGTATGAAGTCACCTAGTATATGAGTCACGTAAAATCTAACTTAGCAGCTAACGAAGCATTTTGGTGTGGCCTCGGCCTAACTGTTTAGGCGCCATCACCTCGAGAGCAAATATTTTAGTTATTTACCTACAAGAATCTTGAGCCACCTGCTCCCAGTCCTCGGGCGTTCCACGAAGAGTTATGTTAGCAACTCTCGCAGACTATTTTTATAGTGCTTCCTCAGACCACCAAACCTTCGCTTCGATCAGTCCAACTAAGATTTATCTGCATGGTGAGCTAGGAGGTCAATACCGAGTTCTTCTACTGTTGTTATATCTGAACTGTTCTTTGAGGAAGCATCCCACAAACCATCACATGTATCTCATTTCCGCCGCCTAAACTCTTGACCCAACTTTTGCTCTAAGCGTCCAAAGTCATCGCCAAAAGTTGTACCGATTTAAATTAGGTATTCGTATCTTAATTGTGATCTCCTTTGTTTACGATAGACGTTTACAACAATCATTATATGCCACTCGCCGAGCTAATTATACGAACGAAGACAATATCGACCTCAAAGTGCTACTCCTCTCCTTCTTCTTCTCCCTGGCTCCATCCCAACTCACTGTCTGCGAAGACTGTAGGGGTCAGCTCTCATCGTCCTCAGGTTGTATGCTCTTCTGTCCCGGACTACGTCCCCCAGGCCGTGCCTCTGCATCAGGTTATCTTTTTGCACCACCCATGAATTCTTTGGTCTTCCTCTGGTTGTTATTCGAGGAAGATCCATGGAGATTGCCTGGTTCACAATGTGATCAGGTGCTCTGCGTCCAACGTGCCCATACCATCTCAATCGCCTCTCCTCCATCTTGCTGTTGATGTCTGTAACACCTAGGCTTCCACGAATGCGTGATCTTTTTATTTTGTCTCTTAGGGACACACCAGCTGACCATCTTAGCATGCGCATTTCAGCAGTTTCTAGTTGCCTAGAGTAAGAGTTATACATCGTCCAGCATTCGGAGCCATAGATGAGTGCGAGTCTGACAATCGTTTGGTATTCTTTTCCTTTTAACTTTACTGGTATTTTCGGATCACATAGAGCTCCCGTCATTGATCTAAACTTCATCCATCCCACACTAATTATATGTGTTACATCTGCTGCACATCCTCCATCGCTATGGATGAGTGACCCAAGATACTTAAAGGAGTCACAATTTGGTAATGTTTCTCCATCCATTTGCATTACGGGAGTGGCAGCATTTGTGTTCTCGTTCATTAAGTTCCACTTCTCTCCGAAGGAACAAAATCTCTCGGGAGACAGATTCGAAAGATAGACTGGAAGTATCCCATTAAGGGACTTGAATATAAAAAGACTAAGTTTAAAATCAATCCGTTCACGACACTTCATCCAATGTAGACTTTATTCACCAGAAAGATTCATGTTGTGCTCAGTTCGTGTTCTGTTCTAGTCTATAAAATACTTTTGATTATTTTCGATGACTATGTTCCAAGCAGGTAGATATTATATGATAATTTGATTGCCATAAAAATTTCCAACACGCCGGCTCGCTTACATTTTATATTGTATTTATACGTTTGAAGTTCTTTTGTACAATTTTGTTGTGCCTGTAGCACCGTCCTGTCCTATTCCGCTAATGATAGGTTCCCCTTCCAAGGTAACAGACTTGCTCATACACCGCTGGTTCCCAAAATGTTCTTTTTTTTATTTTCTATTACTCTTTGTTGTATACCATCCACATTTCCATGTTAAAATCTCTTCCGACCACCCAGAAAGATGTTAAAGGGGCCGTAAGTGAAAACCAGAATGAACGACTATTTGAAAAAAAATTGTGCTATTGAAAATTGAACTAGGCCTCGGAGGTCGTTGTCTACAAATCGTTGTATAAGGTACGTCTGACGATTTTATTGCTATAGAGTAATTTCTTGCAACCGACCAGCTTATCTTGGGTAACCCTTTATGGTTCACATTTTTTTTTAAATAAATTAATATTTGGACTTTTATTTTTTTATTTTACTGACCGATATAAAATCCTTAATGTCAAATGTAACTCGACATAATACCCACAGGAATTTATTTATTTATTTAATTAACGACACAACAGTGTCTTTATATACAAATGAACATGTGACAGGTTATACAAGTACTTAAAATTATTGACAAATAATACAAAACTTTATCTTAAACTAACATGAAGATACAAAAAGCAGTAGTAATAATAAATTACAGTCATCGTTTTAAAATTATTTAATAACCTTTGAGAATTTTATGGATAGATATTGAGATATAGAAAACACATGGCCACATTAGTAGAACGAGATGCAAGTTGCTTTGCAGAATTAAAAGCTTCACACATGTTCATGCAGGGTTACTCAACTCCAGAGGCAAAATATTGTCCTTAATATTTGGTTTATATTGAATCATTATAATGGAATAAAATTGATGTAGAGTTAGACTCGACATAAGACCGTTAAGGTTGTTTTAATCCATGTCATATTTTACAAAAAAAAAATTAATGAAATTCAAATTAAAAATTTACAGTATCCGGCGATAAGTAATACACATCGTTTGTAGAGCGTCGTCTCTGTCATTCATACATATGTTCCGTCGCGATTTGTCAGTCGTTACCGGACCGGACTGTTAGCGCATCATGCGACAGAGACGACGCTCTACAAACGATGTGTATTACTTACCGCCGGGTACTGTACATATTTCTAAACAATAAAGGTAGGATAGAAGAAAGAAATTAGTTCAAGGATAATGAAAAGAAATTTAAGGTATTCTGAGTAATGTAATTTTTTTCAATTTTCTCTTAATCGTGGTTACGAATGGAGCACATCTGATAACTTTTGGAAGTTCGTTCCACAATCGTACAGAATGGACCGCTTATGAAGATGTATAAAATATGCAAATAAGTCTTTCACCGCCTGATTGAAGAAAACCCCTGTCATATTTATGTAAACCAGGATAATATAAATAAGTATTCTATTTATTTTATTATATTAAATTTTCATTGGTCCAGTTGTTAAGATGCTTGTCTTCGTTATATAGAGTACAACCTGGCAGTTTTTTTGCGTGTGGCAATCTCTGCCAACTAATTAGAAATATCTTAGAAGTCTCGAGTGAATACCAGACATGATTTTTTTTAATGTTGATCAACGGAAATTGAATCCACAGCCCTCGGATTGGAAAACCGGTTCTTACCAAGCAAACGCGGACGTAATTTCCACGGTAAAAAGAATACATTATGCAACATAAGTTAATTTTTCACATTACAAATAATGGAGTCAACTCTCTTCGTAATGGGAAAATTACGATACTTGCGTTAAAATTATTTTTTCATGACTTACTAAAAATTCCTTAGAAATCAAAAACGTTTGAGAAAGTCAATGGGGCACTAAAAAAATATCCTGAAACCAAGCAATATTTAGATTAGTGGCAACATTGATGTACGGGAGTGAAACGTGGATGTGGAAAATTAATTAAAGGAGTCGAGTAAATACGGTTTAAATATGTGCACTGAGAAGAATATGTAGTGTGTTGATAAGAAGGGTAAAAAATAGTAGTGTAAGATGGTTTGGACATGTTGAACGGATGGGTGACAAAAGGCTAACTAAACAATTATATAATGCAATCATGAGTCGTACAAGATAACGGAGAAATGTAGCAGTGGAGCAATTTAATGAAATTTAAAAAAAAGGAAATGTAAGGAGTAAGAGAAACAGAATATAATGTATCAGAAGATGTATGAATGTGAAGAAGGTGAAGGAAGTGTGTCATAAAATGAAAGTTTGCCCCTCTGCCCTCTCGGCCTATCCCAACAGGGAAATGGCACGATGATATGTATGTAAATATGGCTGAAACAATATTAACAATTCAATATGTGATATTTTAGAGACACCATGTTTTTACCAAATTAACAATTTTTAATGCAAAAAATAAGCACGCTACATTTATTAGAAATAAACGTATAGCTAAGTATACCGGGTGAGCAAAAACAAGTCCGGAATAATTAATGTTTCTTTAGTTTTTTTTTTTACTCGTGGAACTAATTTGAAATATTACAATAGTTGTAGTTACAATATTTATTATTATTGTGTCATCCAATACACGAAATCACGTGCAATAATGTAATGAAGAAAAACTTGTGCAACAGTTTCGAGTATTTCAAACCTTTTGCATATTTTGTTTGAGTTGTCAAATCTCTGTCGAGCAACTGCCACTCGGACTTAGGTGCAGTGTTCATTTTGGGTTTGGTTGTTAGTCAGCTGTCTGCGGACAGGCAATGAACCTACTTGAGGCAGCTGATTTAGACAGTTTATCTTGTGTAGAGGGAAATTATATAAAAATCTGAATATAAATAAAAAATTATAAGTATTTAGCTCGTTGATCAAAAATTATAAAAGGTATGGACTAAAACACATGTGAGGTCTTCTCGGTCGGACTCACATTCGTGATACCCGCATAGGCTAAGAAGATGGGTCACACCAAAATGATGGGTCACTCCCAAACTAGATGGGTCCACACCTTTTGATGGCTATTTCTTATCCGTCGTGTATGTATTCTACGACGTCGTGTAGGTCTAGTTGTTAAGACGTCTGTCTTCCAACTTGCGGGGTTGCGAGTTCGATTCCCGTTGGTATCCAGATTTTTTTTAAAAGGTTTTCTGTCGGTTCTTCATTTAAGGGTTGTTTGAAGGCCTTTCTGATTGGCTGGAAGAGATTGACACATGGCGATACACTTGCCAGGTTATATTGCATACAACGAAAGTGTCATAAAATACAATGTTCTAAGTTGTTTATTTTTGTTTGTTTGCTAATAAAATTTTAGTTTTTTGGTCGCTATAAATAAATGTTATTTATTTATTTATGTACACACATACCAAAACGCTATGCCCCTGTTGGCAGAGAGGACATCGTACTAGACTTTCCTATCTCGACAGACATCCATTCACTTTTTTTACGACAGATTTTTTACGTTCCCTTCTTTCAAACTATCATTCCAAACATACTTTCTTGTATATTCCTAAATCACTCGTTCAAATCACAGTTGTTCTGTATATTTGTTTTGTTAGTCTTTCTTAATCAATTCATTCTATATGCCCAAACCATCTCAGAGTGATATTCTTCATCTTACTCAACACATCAGCCTTAAGTGCACATACACCCCTTGTCACTTCATTCCACATTCTGGCGTGCAGTGTCCCCCCCATGTTTTGTTCTAAGTGCACGCATTTATACAGCATTTTTCGGCTACTTTTTAGTTTTTTTTACGTCCACGTTTGACTCGCATATATCAAAGATGGTACTAAAATACTCTTGTGGACTATCACCATAGTATATTTGAAAGTGTTGAAATAAAAAAGACAATAAAGCTGTTAGCACAAAGTAGCGAGTCAAGGTCATCGGTAAATGTTGGGAACCGTCCGAGTGTCGGAGCTTAAATATCGAGCCAAATTAATGTTCAGTTTTTTGCTAGAACCCGCCCGCCTCCAGTGTACCGTGAAATGAATTACATCTTCTGATTCTGCGAACCCGCGTGTGTGTCTGTCTGTCTATCCGTATGGGTATGGGTATACTCGTATCTCGTCAGACCCATCAGCGACATACGAGTATTTAATCCAGTATTCATATCATATTTTTACAAACCTATTTACCCACCTTATCTATATTTGCGCTGTTCTAAAGAATGAATTTAAATGAACACAGATATTTAATCATTGAGGCTTCGTGGTGGAGATGGTTGTATTGTATGACACTTTCGTTATATAGTATACAGTACAACGTTTAAATATCAACTACTTGCTGAGAAAAAAACATGCAGGAGTCGACCGACCGGTTGGAAATGCTATACTTCCATTGCCAAGGAATCGACACATTCATTACCCGTTTTTACGAATGTATGAAAGAATCCAAGTTAGATATGTTAAATATCTATGTTAATCACCATCATTTGGCTTAACTTAACTTGATATAACCGTATTATATTATATCACAGTATAGAAATATCTTGTATCACACTATGTAAATATCTATGTTATTCAACATTATTTGGAATAACTTAGTTTGATATTACCATATTATTTTATATCACACTAGAAATGTCTATGTTATTCAATATCATTTGAAATAACTTAACTTGATATTACCGTATTATATTATATCACACTATAGAAATATCTATGCTATTATCATATTATATTGTATCACACTATGTAAATATCTATGTTATTCAACATTATTTGGAATAACTTAATTTGATATTACCATATTCTATTATATCACACTAGAAATATCTATGTTATTCAATATCATTTGGAATAACTTAACTTGATATTACCGTATTATATTATATCACACTATAGGAATATCTATGCTATTATTATATTATATTGTATCACACTATGTAAATATCTATGTTATTCAACATTATTTGGAATAACTTAGTTTGATATTACTATATTATATTACATCACACTAGAAATATCTATATTATTCAATATCATTTGGAATAACTTAACTTGATATTACCGTATTATATTATATCACACTATAGAAATATCTATGCTATTATTATATTATATTGTATCACACTATGTAAATATCTATGTTATTCAACATTATTTGGAATAACTTAGTTTGATATTACCATATTATATTATATCATACTAGAAATATCTATGTTATTCAATATCATTTGGAATAACTTAACTCGATATTACCGTATTATATTATATCACACTATAGAAATATCTATGCTATTATCATATTATATTGTATCACACTATGTAAATATCTATGTTATTCAACATTATTTGGAATAACTTAGTTTGATATTACCATATTATTTTATATCACACTAGAAATGTCTATGTTATTCAATATCATTTGAAATAACTTAACTTGATATTACCGTATTATATTATATCACACTATAGAAATATCTATGCTATTATTATATTATATTGTATCACACTATGTAAATATCTATGTTATTCAACATTATTTGGAATAACTTAGTTTGATATTACCATATTATTTTATATCACACTAGAAATGTCTATGTTATTCAATATAATTTGAAATAACTTAACTTGATATTACCGTATTATATTATATCACACTATAGAAATATCTATGCTATTATCATATTATATTGTATCACACTATGTAAATATCTATGTTATTCAACATTATTTGGAATAACTTAATTTGATATTACCATATTCTATTATATCACACTAGAAATATCTATGTTATTCAATATCATTTGGAATAACTTAACTTGATATTACCGTATTATATTATATCACACTATAGAAATATCTTGTATCACACTATGTAAATATATATGTTATTCAACATTATTTGGAATAACTTAGTTTGATATTACCATATTGTATTATATCACACTAGAAATATCTATGTTATTCAATATCATTTCGAATAACTTAACTTGATATTACCGTATTATATTATATCACACTATAGAAATATCTTGTATCACACTATGTAAATATATATGTTATTCAACATTATTTGGAATAACTTAGTTTGATATTACCATATTGTATTATATCACACTAGAAATATCTATGTTATTCAATATCATTTGGAATAGCTTAACTTGATATTACCGTATTATATTATATCACACTAGAAATGTCTATGTTATTCAACATCATTTCGTTAGCTTGATATTATCGTATTATATTATATCACACTATAGAAATATCTATGTTATTAAACATTATTTGGAATAACTTATCATAGTTTGATGTTACCATATTATATATTATTATATCACACTAGAAATATATATGTTATTCAATAACATTTGGAATAACTTAACTTGATACTACCGTATTATATTGTACTCCGTACACCCATGCGGGCTTATTACCACGTGGCAATCTCTTCCAGCCCAAAAAACGTTACTTTGTACAACTCCCTGAGGCTTCAGGAATACTGGGTCTTATTACCTCTGTTTTTTTTATATAACAAGTAAAACAAAAATATTAAGGCTTTGTGAATGTTTTTTTTGCAAATACATATATGACCATTTAAACACGAATCTTCTTGGCCCAGTTGGTAAGAGATTTCTATTCAAACCCGGATGTTGCTTGTTCGATTCCTGATGGTACCTAGATTTTTTTAAGATTCTAATTTGTTTTAACTCGAGACTAATTTGGTTGATTTGGAAGCGATTGCTTTATAACAATTAACCCGCCAAGTTTTACTGTATACAACAAAAGTCTAATATAATCTTACGTTAGTATAATTTAATTGCGCTGATTCTTTGGTTAAAAAAGGGTATTACAGATTTCTATTTTTCTCATCTCCAGAAATTTGATCAGGGTACACAATGAAGAAGAAGAATGTCCAATGATTTATTTTAGCAGTCAATTATAGAAGCTACACATATCAGATGATCAAAACAAAGACCCATTATTTTAGAAGCTACACATATCAGATGATCAAAACAAAGACCCATTATTTTAGAAGCTACACATATCAGATGATCAAAACAAAGACCCATTATTTTAGAAGCTACACATATCAGATGATCAAAACAAAGACCCATTATTTTAGAAGCTACACATATCAGATGATCAAAACAAAGACCCATTATTTTAGAAGCTACATATATCAGATGATCAAAACAATGACCCATTATTTTAGAAGCTACACATATCAGATGATCAAAACAAAGACCCATTATTTTAGAAGCTGCACATATCAGATGATCAAAACAAAGACCCATTATTTTAGAAGCTACACATATCAGATGATCAAAACAAAGACCCATTATTTTAGAAGCTACACATATCAGATGATCAAAACAAAGACCCATTATTTTAGAAGCTACATATATCAGATGATCAAAACAATGACCCATTATTTTAGAAGCTACACATATCAGATGATCAAAACAAAGACCCATTATTTTAGAAGCTGCACATATCAGATGATCAAAACAAAGACCCATTATTTTAGAAGCTACACATATCAGATGATCAAAACAAAGACCCATTATTTTAGAAGCTGCACATATCAGATGATCAAAAGAAAGACCCATTATTTTAGAAGCTACACATATCAGATGATCAAAACAAAGACCCATTATTTTATAAGCTACACATATCAGATGATCAAAACAACGACCCATTATTTTTCTTCAATGTTGTGTTGAGTAATATGAAGAAGAACCCTCTTAGATGATTTAGGGATATCCATATAGATCGAAGGAATGAAGAAAGATAACACAACCAGTATAAAGTGAAACGTGAGGGGAATGTGTGGTAGAGAAAAGCCAAGGAAAGCAAGGTTGTATCAAGTTAATAATATTTTGAAAGAAGTAAATGTAAAAAGTCAGAGAAATCGTAGGAGTTGTATGAAAGTGCATAAATTATAGATGTAGAAGAGGTGCAGGATGTGTGTCTAGATAGGAAAGTCTGTCGATCTGTCCTCTCTGTATACCCTAGCAAGGAAAGCGTGATGGTATGTATGCATTTATTATGCCTTTTCTCGAATAATTAATATACGAGTAGTTTTTATAAATTCATCCACTATGTACGTAGACGAATGATGTAATATTATTCTGTAGTATCCAGGTAAAATGAAAGTATATCATTTCTACAATATTCCTATCTGGTCTAGAAAATCTCAAAAAGAAAAACAAGTTTCCAAATTGGAAGGTGCGGTTTTTTTTATTACGTTGCTTCTTGTTTATTTTCTTATGTTATCTTAACCACTCAGACAGAGTAAATGGAAGCCGAAATCACCGCAGGCTGTTCTCAGGCTTCCACCCGCAATTATTTGACTTTCTCCCATTATAGACTTGACTGTAATGGGTTCATGGGAGTCTCCATCTCCCTTCTGCCATATCCGTATTAGGGTAGGCAAAGATACCAGATATCCACTTCATTCTATTTTTTCATACAACTTTCATGTATCTCACTTCCATATACCTCATCATGCATATACCTATACTCTTATTGCAAAGGTTTTCCAAATTCCATATTTCAGAATTTTATTCATTTAGTCACACCCCATTTTTTTACATGTCAAATTTCGTAACTTCTATACTTCTCTGATCGATATTTTTTATAAATCTTTTACTATACATTTTTTCTACGTGACCGAACCATCTTAAAACTCTTTTCTTTCTCTTGAGAACCAACCTTTTTTTATTTATTTTCTTTGACATGACAATTTAATTTTTTTATACCTGACAAGAAGTTTTATAAGTACAGTATGTGCGTAAAAACAATATAACAGGTAATTTAAAGTGGACAGAGTTTACATGGATCTGAGTTTGTTGCCTTTCATTTGTCGTGCCCCCAGTAAACTAGGCCTTAGCCTGTATCTTCCTGAAAATAAGTTGATGTTTTTTTTCCGATTGTTGACTATACCCCGTTGCAAACTGTCATCAACTTAACAAACAGTGAGACTCAGTTAAATGTAGAGTCAAACCCCGCATAATTCACCATTCCAAACAGATCAAAAGTCCTTTCCACAATGTCCCATACATAATCACCGAAAATACACCACACTCGAGACTTCACATAAGTCATTGTTACAAGTCATCGCTCCTGCAATCTCAAACACTCAAACTCCTGCCGCAATAACAGCCACGCTCTGATCCACTGCCTGATTTTTTTTTTGCTTCTTTTTGCCTTTATTGCTCCATTGTATGTCATGGGAGGCAAATAGGTATATGACCTTTGGTCAAAATATGTTTTAATAACAATAAAACATTCATTAATAACAAAACAATCGTTTGAAGACACACTTCAATAATCATATAAAACAACATACCATATTTCCCCTATCATGCTTAATTTACTATATATGCTCGGATACCGTAAACCTGCTGACCTAACTAGGAATTCCTGTGTTTAGCCAACCGGCTTATCACATTTGTCAATTAAATACTTTCGTAATTGAAAAAAATATTAAAATACATACCGTCAAATATTTTTCTTTCATATTGTCCTTATTCGTTCTTTTTTCTGAATGTGGTCCGAAAATGCCAGTAAAGTTAAATGGAAAAGTATACCAAACAATTGTCAGACCCGCATTCCTCTATGGCTCCGAATGCTGGACGATGTATAACTCTTACTCCAGGCAACTAGAAATTGCTGAAATGCGTATGCTAAGATGGTCAGCTGGTGTGTCCCTAAGAGACAAAATAAAAAAGTTCACGCATTCGTGGAAGCCTAGGTGTTACAGACATCAACAGTAAGATGGAGGAGAGGCGATTGAGATGGTGTGGGCACGTTGGACGCAGAGCACCCTATCACATTGTGAACCAGGCAATCTCCATGGATCTTCCTCGAATAACAACCAGAGGAAGATCAAAGAATTCGTGGGTGGTGCAAAAAGATAACCTGATGCAGAGGCACGGCCTGGGGGACGTAGTCCGGGACAGAAGAGCATACAACCTGAGGACGAGGAGAGCTGACCCCAACAGTCTTCGCAGATAGTGAGTTGGGATGGAGCCAGGGAGAAGAGTTCTTCTTTCCTATCTTATTGTTTTCCACACATTCTACGCAACTTACTTTACTTTCATTATGTTTGTTTGCCACGTCTAAATTTTACTTATACCCAGTCTTCTTTACCTGTCTTCAAATGTTCCAGATGTTTTTGGGACTCAAAGACCATTCATATAGGATTCATTATTTACGTAACATGTTTAGCTACCAGCGGTAACCCTGCATTAGAACCGATGTAGTTTCATACTTATTTTGCGAAACTCTCTTTTTAGTGTAGCATTGTCGCCGTGCCGCTCACACGTCGATGTGGCGTTATTTTATATTTTATGCAGCGATGACCGCATTATGCAAATTGGACTGAGCTGTTTAGTGAATCCATATGTGGCGTGGCGGGCATACGTTGGAAGTATTGTTTGCGCTCGTCATAGGTGACAATTAGTCTTATTCGATCTTTTATTTTGTCGATTTATTTACACAAGTAACTGTATGAATATACGGTTTAAGAAAAATAAAACAAACAATAAAATAAAGACAGGCTATTTAAAGTTGACACTCAATTTATATAGATCTGAGTTTGTTGCCTTTCATGTGTCGCGCTGAACCCCGCGCTGTGCTACTCCTCTCGAACGACACAGGCAATTTTTTCCGCCTATTGTTCGAGGGTACAAGGATACCTATGACTTCGGTCATATCTATTATAAAAAAAATGGTTATTGAACCCTCAACCTCAGGACTGGGAGACAAACGTCTTACTTACTTGGCCACGGAGGTCATCTACTGTATACTACGTATTGAAGTGCATGGCCGCGCTGTAACGCACTAGACTTCCGTGCTTAAGGTTGCCGATTCGAACCCCGCGCTGTACTACTCCCCTCGAATGATACAGACATTTTTGCCTCCTAGTATTCGGAGGTATAATGATTCATATGGCTTTGGTCATATCTATCATTTCAAAAAAGAGAAAAAAATATGCTGATGTGTTTGGATAGTTTCATATCGGTGTACCATCGGATCCAGTACAGTGGTATGGCTGGTGCATTTGCTGGTGTGCAACGGCTCATTCATTTAAAAAAAATAAGAATACAAACTCCACGGCACAGCTTCGCTTTCCAAATGAATTAACGTTGGAATAGCGAGAGGATCTTCTACCAAGAGTTCCAGCAACGACTACTAATGACATATAAACGTGGAAATATAAGTTAATGCTTTTTACCTATTGTTGATTAATTATTTAATACTGTTGTGATATTCATCATCACCATCGTATCATGTAGCTCATGACTGAGCATTGTGACTCCCATGATAGTCCTTGACGACTCCTTTCCATCCATCTCTGCACTCCGCGGTTCGAAGGGTAGTCCTGTTGCGTCACTCACTTGATCAGTCCAACGCATTATGACTTTTACTCTTGTTGATCGTCTTTTCACGCTTCCAGTAGCCACAAGCCTATCCAAACTGTCTCCTTGGCCACAAGCAATGTAAATTGTCAACAATCCGTCGGTGATTCTAAGTTCTTCGAAAATGGAGACATTAGTTCGTCTTGACGTCCATGGAATTCATAACGTCCGTCTCTAGCACCACATTTCAAATGCATCTATTTTGTGTTGCTCGCTTGCTCTCCGTGTCCACATCTTCACGCCGTACATAAATATTGCAAAAACAAACAAGCGAACGAGTGCAAGCGAGTGACGTAGAATAAATGCATTTGAAATGTGGTGCTGGAGAAGGATGTTCCAAATTCCATGGGCAGCAAGGCGAACTAATGCCTTCATTCTCGAAGAACTGAGAGTCACCGACAGATTGTTGACAATATGCCTACAACAAGTCCTCCGAGTCTTTGGACAAGGGCACAGTTTAGAGAGACTTGTGGTAACTGACAGCGTGAAAGGATGACGCACAAGAGGAAGAGCCCCAATGCATTAAACTGGCAAAGTGAGAGATACAACAGGACTATCCTCAACAACTGCTCTTCGAATTGTGGAGTGCAGAGATGACTGGAGAGGAGTCGTCAAGGACTAATGTGGGAGTCATGATGCTCAGTAATGAGGTACACGACAAGATGCTGTGTTTCGTCATATTTTTAATACTTTATTTAATTGTTCCACCTCATTTATACTTCTCTCACTCTTTCTCAACCACTCCTTTTTTTTAACCTTATATTTTTGCCTTGCCTAGTGATAATTTTCATTAAACATTTTCCATGAAGCGATTTTATTTCCTGTCACCACATACTCGTACCTCACTAACCACATACTTGTATATTCTAATTTGATTAACTGTAAAACGCGTAATGTTCATTGGTTAATGGTTCAAAAATGTAACCCTCTATCTATCACGAATGTATTTTTGTTTTGTAAATTAACTTAGGTATCAGGTAATAGCTTGGGATTATACTATTTGCATGATTATACTATCAGGTAATAGCTTGTGATTATACTATGTGCATGATTATACTATCAGGTACTAGCTTGGGATTATACTATGTGCATGATTATACTATCAGGTAATAGCTTGGGATTATACTATGTGCATGATTATACTATCAGGTAATAGCTTGGGATTATACTATGTGCATGATTATACTATCAGGTAATAGCTTGGGATTATACTATGTGCACGATTATACTATCAGGTAATAGCTTGGGATTATACTATGTGCATGGTTTTACTATCAGGTAATAGCTTGGGATTATACTATGTGCATGATTATACTATCAGGTAATAGCTTGGGATTATACTATGTGCATGATTATACTATCAGGTAATAGCTTGGGATTATAATATTTGCACGATTATACTATCAGGTAATAGCTTGGGATTATACTATGTGCATGATTATACTATCAGGTAATAGCTTGGGATTATACTATGTGCATGGTTTTACTATCAGGTAATAGCTTGGGATTATACTATGTGCATGATTATACTATCAGGTAATAGCTTGGGATTATACTATGTGCATGATTATACTATCAGGTAATAGCTTGGGATTATAATATTTGCACGATTATACTATCAGGTAATAAATAGCTTGGGATTATACCATGTGTAAGGGTGTGATGACGAGTGCAGAATGGGGGACAATCTAATTAGTGGCATCTACTTTACTAACGATATAACAATCGTTGAGGACTCTGAAGACGATCTCCAAAATATGCTCTAGAAGTTTCATATTTCTTTACAAAACAGTTCCTAATTGATATCTCACTTTAATTTTCCATGAATTTTGTACTAAAACAACTATAATTTGAATAGTTGGTATAGATGGTATCGATTTTCAACTTCTATAGTAGAACTCCATTTTTAATTAGGACAATCAAAAGTTGACAGCTTTAGATACTTTATTTATTTACTCAGTGACAGCTGTTTCAAAATAATTAAAATAGGTTTAAGTAAGTATTTGTTTGCAATTAAGAAACTATACGATTTAAAGTAATTTTATTCAAAACCCCTTTACAATCAATATTAAATAGTCATATAAGAATTAAAACATAACTGCAAAAATATTATGTAAACATTTTTGAGTATTAATAGTCACGGAGCTATAAACTCCACTCACAGTTTGACAAGGTCGTTTTATGGCGAAACAGCTGTCACTGAGTAAATAAAAAAATGATATATGATATATGTAGAACTACCAAAGGGTTTAATTTAAATTGTTTTTGTGACCATGTAACTTCCTCAGTTTATTTTTTTCTGGTCGGCTGGAAAAGATTGGCAGCTGGCAATAAGCTCGCCAGGTTGTTATACTATGAAATATCAATAAATAAATAAATTGTACAGTACAAATAAAACTAGGATTTCAATATTTATGTAAATCGCGGCACCATTTCCTTCGTCAGCTTAGTTTGAAATGACAAAACAAAATGCTTTTAAATTGTTTTTATATATCATAGTATAAATAAGCCAAAACCCGTACGATGGTTGTCGTCGAAGAAAGAATACGAGAATTGAATTTTGAATACAAGAGAGCGAGAGAGGAATACTTGGATTCTCTCCGAAAGTAATTCAAAATATGAATCTCGGTGGGTCCGTGATACTGAACGAATTTTAAATACCTAGCTTACAATTTTTGAACCGGTGTAAAAGGAGACGATGTTTAAATGATACATATAGTATAAACAAATTTTACATTTATGAATATATATTTTCATAAATGTAGAATTTGTTTTACTTCCGTGAATATTTCACGGGTTGCAACTAGTTTCTTATAATAGGCAATCCATCCAAACTAGGATGATTTGTGCCACCAAATTAAAGTCATTACGCCATTATATGAGTCAATAAACTAAAACTAGTTTAAAAAACAAAATCCAGATAATTTTAACTGATTTAGCCTATAAAATTTAACAATCGATCTATAAGTGGAAAAGTTCTTTGAAGAAAGAAGAAACGCAACATTCATTGGACGCGGCAAGGATATGGCTTTTAGTAAATCAATTCTGTTTCGCAAAGGATAACCGAAAAATACATGGTCTATAGTTATCATCCAGACCACACTCGCTGCCTGGATTCTCCACAATACTCATTCTGTTAAGGTGACTAGCCACCACGCAGTGACCCGTCCGCAAACGACACATGACAAACACTTCGATCTTGTTTATTCTCATTATATTAACCTTTCCCTTCCTGTGCTAAAAAAAATCCGCGCGTT
The DNA here is from genome assembly GCA_949825065.1 of Odontocerum albicorne. Taxonomy (NCBI): domain Eukaryota; kingdom Metazoa; phylum Arthropoda; class Insecta; order Trichoptera; family Odontoceridae; genus Odontocerum; species Odontocerum albicorne. Next base: position 46,926,208 of record OX463842.1, read on the forward strand.
TCAGTGCTGTGTATTCAATACACATGTAAAAATGAGCGTTTTAAAATCGGAAAAATAAGAATATTCATAGCCAATCGCTTAAATTAATTAAATTTGAAGTCAAAAGTGATAATAATTGAAATTTAATTACTGAAAACATGAAAAAAACATCGGCCGACGTTTCAAAAACGGGCGAAGAGACCACCTCAAACGATTGCCCGAGAGCTACTGAAGCGAGAGAAGTGAGCGAACTGAGATTCTATTTCTTGCGTTCCCATATACCGAAGTAGAGCGAGAGTGAGGCGTGAATAGCGTCGCTTCTCACCCATAGCGGTTTCTTAGAATGAATATACCTACGTCACACACAGGCATACGTTTGATTGTATTGGTGAATTTATTCCCGAATTATTATTCACAAAATATCTCTGATGTGGCTGATAAGTGCTAATTATTATTAATATTATTTTTTCATTAAATGCGTAAATGTATTATGGAGATATACCTAAAATCTGAACCCAGTATTTATTATATTTATAGAGATATCAAAGTTTTTAGAAGCAATGTGTACTAGTTACACATCACAGGGAAGGAAGGGTTAAACCATGGTTTCAAAGGGATAGATTGTTGATTGATTTATATCTAGAGCCCTTATTTACATCAGTTATATCCAAATCCAACGCCCATCGATGCCAAGTATCATGTTTAATTTTATTGAAAATATCTGTTTGTTTTTTATATTTATTTTAGCATTTCGTTTAATTGAATTATTCTCATGTACGAGTACTCGTATGTCATGTCTCAGCAATATAACGGCTAGATGGGGTTAAATGACATTTAAAAATTAGTTCCACTTACATGATTACGGAATAATCAGTTATCTTTGCTGGAAATGTTGGTTCATTTTTAGAAAATTAGTTAAGTTAATAATTAATTTCGTTACTCAATTCTTACGATTTGATATTTCGTCACCGATCGCTTATAGAGTCGATGACATTTTGACGTCAAACGATGACATCTTAGATAATAACATTTTGACGTCAAACGATGACATCTTGGATAATAACATTTTATTATTATTTTTATGGCAACTTTTAATCAATTATGCATACATTTCGAGCTATCAGTTTTCATTGTAAATAGCTTGTAGATGTTTTGATCCTACACTTTTAATAATTATAAATAGAAAATTTATATAGCATCGTTTAGAAAGCAGATTATGGTAAAGGGCGCTCCGACTCGGGACTCGAACCCACAATTATTGACAGATTGAAAATATTACAAAATAAAACATATAAGTTGAATATAAGGATAGGAAGGTAATGGATGTGGCCATTAGATTAGGTATTTCCCGCATCTGCGTATATTCTGAAAAACATATTTGGTAAGAAAACCGCAGGAAAATTACCAAGCGAAGACAAACTACAGATAATCCGATATGTGTTAAAAACACAATAGGCTTTAGGTGTAAGGAAAAAAGAAACAGAATCGTAAGAGAAAAGAATATGACATCTGTTGTCTAGTTGGTAAAAAAAAGAAAAGGACAATTTTATATTTTCGGGACTCGAACCCACTATTATTTAATAAAAATATTTAAGTCAGCATCTACATAAATATCCTCGAAATTGCCTCTTGTTCCACAGAGCCTAAACATTACTATTTGGGTCTTTATAATTTTTTTTTGTCAACCGCTGCCCTAGGGTATCAACAGATGTCTGTAATTACGAGTATATATTTTTGACATTGAAGATACTATGCGTATCCAGAAAGTAAGTGTACTGAGGCTCTCACGACCGGATGGATTTTATTTTCGACATGTTGGCTACACTTCCGTGTAGCCTGACCCTTCCCCTCCGCAACGAGACCGGTTCGAGGTCAGTACGTTGAGAAGTGTCGACGCGACAACACGTTTTGTGAAAAATGTCAATCCGATCTCCCGCCAAGTGCGAAATACGCGGCGTCATCCGTTATCTCGTTTGGAAGGGAAAACCTCCGGTTGAGTTTTATAATGAGGTGAACTGCATATGGTGATAAAGCTATGAATCGTACGAGTGTGTACAAGTGGTGTCGCGAGTTTAAAAACGGTCACGTCACACCTCTTCACCCTCCGCCAAAAAGTTTAAAACCACAATTTCAGCCAAGAAAATCATGGCATCCGTGTTTTGGGACTGTCAAGGCATAATTTTAATTGAATATATGCCTCAAGGGGAGACCATCAACTCTGCAAGATACTGTGAGACCCTAAAAAAATTGCGGAGGGCGATTCAGAACAAGAGAAGAGGCATGCTGACAAAGGGAGTCTGCTTGCTGCACGACAATGCCAGACCACACACGGCCAACGCCACGAAGGAACTGCTCGCTTCGTTTAAATGGGATGTCCTGAACCATCCCGCGCATTCCCCTGACCTAGCACCTTCAGATTACTATCTCTTTACCTCCCTGAAGCTGCACATGGGTGGAAAAATGTTTTCAACCGACGAGGAGGTAAAGGAGGAGGTGGAGAAGTGGACGGAGGAGTTGGCGGGAAACTACTTCGAGGAAGGCATCAAAAAGTTGATACCCCGCTTCACCACCTGCATTGAGAGGAATGGCGACTATGTCGAAAAATAGCTTACATATGTACTACGGTAACCACGTAATTTTTTTGTTTAAATAAAAAAAATTGTAACCTACAAAAATTAAGTACACTTACTTTCTGGATATGCCTCGTACATAACCAATATAAAAAATCAAATAAATTCCCAATCATTATAATAAATCAAATAAATCCCCAATAAATTTGACATAATTTATTAAAATATGAAGGGAATTACTGTTGTCGAATGGTTTATTTACCTGATTATTTCTGTATAATTAAAAAGTAATGAACATCAATTGAAATGAAAATCAATATTTTGGACATTTTACACAATTTTCGTCATGAACTTGACATTGGTGTAAACAAGTGATTAGTTATACACGTACGTTCTTCACTTCAAACGTTAAGTATAAAACAGTATTACAATAAAATATCAATTTATGTAGCGCCCTTTAGAGAGCAAACAATCTCCAAGGGCGCTCTAACTAAGAATTCGAACCCACTATCATTGACAAATAAAAAAAAGGGGTTTAAATAATAAGAAGTTGAGTATAAGGATAGGAAGATCATGGATGTGGCCATTAATTAGATTTAAAACTTCCCTACTATATTTTAAGAAAAATATTTAGTAAGAAAACCGCAGAAACTTATCAAGGGGCGACGAACTACAAGGAAAACTTTGTTGATCTTCCGATATATGAGTGGCATAGAGCCAAACCAGCCTATCCAACAAAACCAAAAAATAAGTAAGTGTTAAAATTTGAGTGACATAACGTTTCTTTAAAAGTCAGAAGTGCCTTGACTTCAAAATTCTAAATGGTACTACTGCTGCCATCTATCATTTTTTTGGCAAAGTGATTTTCGTGATATACTTTTATGCCAAATATGCCTATCAAAAAAAAAACTTTAATCATCAAATAATCTTGTCATAATATTAGATTCATTTTTTTATTCTTATTGTAGTAGTTTTAGAATGTATCTGTTCAATGAATAAAAAACGTTAATCACACAACATTTGATTTATAATAACCCATAGACTTTGAGCTCCATTATCTCATGTCAACATATTCCTTGTATAGGCTGGTTTGGCGCTTCGCCACTCATATGATAGTAACACATTCGGATTTGAGTGTACTGTATTTTATGTGTGTAGTGTTAATTAATATACGATCATATATTTTGGTAAGACCTCCTAAAAGGGTTATCTTTAAATGCCACCTAAAGCTGCACACGCCACCCATATCTCGAACATTAAGAAACAGATCATTCCACGCTACAGGACCGCCAAGGGCAGAATCTCTATTATAATGCCCCGCCCTGTTTGATCGATTTGGAACAATCAAGCATAAATCGACCTACAAGTTCAACTCTTGCTAGTGTAGTCGACTTACCAACGTCCTCAGCGAGCGCATAAAGCAATAAATAATTGAATATTTTTTGCATTATTCAGCAAATATAAATCATTAACTTGCAGTTATAAAATAAGATCAAGGATACGTTTAACAGATATCGAAAATCGCGTTATTTCAGTTTCAAGATCAGTTGTTTTCTTATTTTTCGCTTTGATTCATTCATCAGTGGCGAATTCAATAAAGGTAAAGGGAGGAAAACCATTTAGACAGTCGATCGGAGCGTGGTTGTTATTGCGACAGGATTTTGAGTACTTGGGCTTTCAGGATGAATGACGTGTGGAAAAGATTTGTGTGGGTTTCTTCTTGTTGTTTTAATTTTTTTTGTTTTGCATTTGTATTTCTGTATATTTTTGTTTTTATTTTTATTCTTTTGATTGTGTGCGGTATATTATGGGATGAACATTTTTGGTCTTTCTGGAGTGATGATGTGTGAGCAGTTTGATTTCGCATGATGTTTCCAGTTGTAATTGAGTGTCATTGTTTGTCAGGTTGATGAGAACGTGCAACGGAGTTTTGTTTTTGTGTAATCAAAAATCGGAAAGAAGTATCGATTTATTTTTTCATGCTAAATATTCTCAGTGAGATACAGGCAAAAGCCTAATTTACTGGGGACACAACAAATGAAAGGCAACAAATCCAGATCCATTAAAATTATACGTCCAAATTAAATTACCTGTTGTTTTTTCGCAAATTATGTATGTTTCTTGTCATGTGTAATAATAAATAAATAAATAAATAAAAATTCACGCTTTCCATCCATTGGCTGTTGATCACACTCGATAACGAGGGATAGCTTATCGATCGTCCCGTAACAGGCCTTTCAATCACGCTGGTGATCTGCCTCGTTATAGGGATCTTTATATTTCCCCTTGGTTCACCAGTTTCTCCATTGTACGAGGGTCATCCAGAAAGTAAGGTTACAACATTTATGTAGGATCGAAAAATGCTTGTATTTAATTGAAATTCACAGGACACTTCACAAATATATTAAACTATTTTTCAACGTAATCGCCGTTGAGATCGAGACATTCATGTAGTCGGGGCACCAGCTTTTGTATGCCAGTGTCATAGACCTCCGCCCCCAGCTCTTTCAGCCACTTATTCACAGCTTCCTCGACCTCCTGATCGTTGGAAAATTGTTGGGGTGTAGTAACACACCCACGTATCATTGTCCGTCACGATAGAGTCCAAGAAGACTTCGAGAAATGTCAGAAAATTCTTCGTGAAGGTCGTCAAGCGTAACACGGCGGTCATTTCGCACTTGTTCTTCAATTTTTTGCACAAATTCGTCAGAAATCACTGCCTTGCCTCGTCGTGAGTATCAGTACGGCCTTCTCTGAACAACTTAATCCACTTCGTGACATGTTGTCGACTCATCACATCACTACCATAATCTTCCACGAGCTTTCTGATTGTTCTGCGAAGTCAAAAAACGGATGACCGCGCGGGTCTCGCACGGACGAGAGGTGGCGGGAGCCCGCGACGACCTCTCCATCGGAAGAATTTACTGTGACTGAATTAAAATGGCCGACAAACACGCGGGACCAAACAAATTGACCGTTAGGATCCTCCGTACACGCCAGGTGCGCCAACTTTGGAACAAAAATTTCCCCCGACCTCAGGAACCCTTGTAACCTTAGTTTCTGGATGACCCTCGTATAATCCCGTCTGATAATATGGGCGTAAGTGCTTAAAGATTCGCAGTTGTATAGTTGAAGACGAACGCTGTTCAATTGAGAACTCTTCCAGAATTAATAATTGGTGTTACGTTTTAGCAAATATCTCAAAACAGAATGTTTGCAGGTTGGGTCATTTACATAAATACTCGTCCATATCATGATGTAATTTTTATCCGTTAACCACAATGATACGATATAATTAACTGTAAAATGCATTACATTTGAGTCATCAAAAGGAATTTCGCATTTATCATTTTATATTGCGATATTCTTTTGAAACACTTTGATTTTGATTTCTTGTTTTATCTAAGTATACTAGGTCGTTGTAATTTATTTTTATCAAACACTGTTTATTCCACTTTTTTGTAACCTCTAATTTATTCTGAAATGGCTAATCATTGTCACCGTGAAAACCATACTTTTTCTATCGATGATGCAAAATTCTTACATATCAGTAGTAACGGAAATAAATTGGACATATTAGAGGCCCTAGAAATTTCTAAGTCAGTACATCGACCCGGCCATCTGGTGAACAGTTATATCCCAAAAATCTCTCCGCTCTTGGCCGAAATCGTCCCATGCCTCCCTCACCCCTCAGCCCCCAACCGTTGAAGCGTGTATATCGGTACCAGTTCGAACAGAATTTAGTCTTGTTTGTGCTCCCCTGAAGATGAGGTGAAAGCTTTGAAACCGGTAGGGTTATACCGTTACAAAAAAGTGGAATAAACAGTGTTTGATAAAAATAAATTACAATGTCTTTAAACCTCTACAACGTTAATGCCTTAACTATAAACAACATATAATAGGTCGATTAGGATTGCTAAAATAAGTTACTATAGTTCAGAAAATGTAGGATGAGTCCTGTGACAGCTCACAAATTTGTCCCAATACAACCTTGTAACGATGTTCAGTAATTTTAATTATTTTATCAACTTTAATATAAGCCTCAATTCTAATAAATATCAAGTTATTTAGGTAAATACATTACATAAGGCTGTATTGGGGCAAATTTGTGAGCTGTCACAGGACTCATCCTAGAATTTCCGAACTATAGTACATATTTCAACATTGAACCTAAGTTTTTCGTTTGTAAAAACTTTTCAATCCATTAGAAAACTTTTCAAAAATATATTATTGTACTTAAGTAAAAATATTATCAGTAGGGGTCACTCCATTTCAAGTGATCCAGAAAAAATAATTTGTTGCTTGACCATTTTATAATTAAATGATTTTTTGTTTGTGGATTTCTACATGATTACGGAGTCCAAAAATAATATTGTTTATTTTTTTTTCTAACTCCGATGGCAGCCATTTTTGTTTTACGACACACGCTGATTCTTGCGTTTGTAGGGGTTTACGATAGCTTATATTACTCAGAACTGGGTTAATGAATCAAACACTCTAGGTTAATGAATCAAAAACCATTTTATTTAGGAAAAAGCAGGCTTAATATTTTGTCCAGTACTCATTTAATAAAAATGCATCCAAAATAGACAAAATCCACCCAAAAAATTGACATCTAAATTAACAAATTTTCAAATTTCGAAGGCATAGTACCCCATGAAAGAATGTAATCTCAGGCTTCATTTTTTGGGGGAGTGTAGCTACTATAGGATCGATAATTTGCAGAATGTAAGAAGACGGGAGAATCAGCTGTGAGATTGCAAATCTTCGTATATGAAATAGTAACATATAGGTAACAGTTATGAATAATTGTTTGGTAGCAAAAAAGTGATTTTTAAATGCTTCCTAAAAATGTAAACAGGACCCAGAAATATAAATATCAATAGAATTGAATGTAAAAGGAAAAATAAGTAAATAAAAAACATATTTTATATTTTTATGTTCACCACAGGTTTATTTTTGGTTCATAACCGGTTTCGAAGACCACCGTCTTCATCGTCAGGTGAAGATAAACTAAATTGTTAAAATATATTCTGTACAAGTGTAAATAATATAATATAAGATATATGAGGTGGGGAGAGATGTGACACGATGGTGAATGGGGCGGGGAAAAAATGAAAGTGAATGTGAATCTTTAAGGCAGGGGGGGATTTTAAATTGGAAACATATTAAGCAGAGGACTATTATGAAAATTGGTTTTGTTGTTGATGATATTTAAACTGAAAATAAACCTGTGGTGAACACAAAAATATAAAATACCTGCTTACCCCGACAGGGGGATGGCGTGATAGTATGTATGTACGTCTCATATACCGACCGAGATCTACTTGGTACTGTAGTTTCTCACAGGATGGTAAAGCAGAAATTATTGATAAAACATGAAATGCTTATCTTTTCCTGTTTATATTCTCGTAATTTTCCAGAGCGCGTATAATGCTTATTATATTATTTTAAATTATTTCATGGATTTATTGCCCTAGTTTACTAGGGCAATAACCAACAATGCTACTCGTATCTTTTCGCACAATAAAACCGCATAAATATTTTCAATTCGATAAAACTAAAAAGTGTTGAAGACAAACTACAATTTACTACATATTACAATTTTGGGTTTACTGTGTATTTTTGTTTTCAACGTTCTATTATGTTTATAACATATTTCCTAACGGTGTGACGTTTGACAGTTTTGGTTTATTCAAACCGTACTCAAGTTTTGTCGCATTTGTTTGCGCAACTTAAAACACTTCCGCTGATTTTTGTTTTACTATTTCGCATAACAGATAGGCACCAAAAGACATACACGGTTCGTACCACAAATTATGGATTTTTCTCGCCCCTTGCGCTATGCATATGCGGTTGAGAAACATAACGGAAATGGACTTATTTAGTTGCTCCTGAAGGAAGCTGAAATCAGGAATATTTTAGATCTCTCTAAACCTAGTTTGTATATACAGTACCCGACGGTAAGTAATACACATCGGGCTTAAGAAAGAGACTGTCGGCCTTAATCGGCTAACTTCGGCTTTGTAGAGCGTCGTCTCTGTTGCACGATTCGCTAACAACGACTGACAAATCACGACGCAACACGTGACAGAAACGACGCTCTACAAAGCCGAAGTTAGCCGATTATGGCAGACAGTATCTCTCTTAAGCCCGATGTGTATTAATTACCGCCGTGTGCCGTATATACAAACTAGGCATTGAGAGATCTAAAATATTTCTGATTTCAGCTTCCCTCCGGAGCCACTGAATAAGCCCACTTCTTTTATGTTCCTCAACCGCATATGCAATAGCGCAAGGGGTGAGAAAAATCCATAATTTGTGGTACGAACCTTCTCCTTGAAGACCCTTTTAACACGAAACTGTCTGTCCGGAACACTGAAAGATATCTTTGGTATGAAATTCGTCACAGACTTTTCCTGTTTTTCAAAACCTTTTTCTATAATTTATTCTGCTATTTTTTATCTCGTTCTTCTTTATGTACTCGTATGTTATCGTTCACCGAGCCCTATTTGAGTAATTATTGACATGTTGGTCGGGTGAGATAGCCACTCGGCAATAAACTTGCTCGTACCAAGGTGTGCGATGAGTGTGAATAAATAAAAATAAAACATACATACCATCACGCCATTTCCCTGTCGGGGTAGGCAGAAAGAAAAGAGCGGCGGACTTCTATCTTGACACTCATCTTTCGGTTCTTCTACATCCATACAACGCCTTCGATTATCTGATTTTCTACGTTTCCTTTTTTTAAATATCATTAGAACCAACCATGTGAATGCACCGGAGAATGCTACGGATACCTTGGACGTCAGCAACACAAGGGTTCTTCAAAGAGCCAAAGTTGATAGAGAGTTGCTGACTAATATTAAAATCCGAAAGGTGTCCTACTTGGGTCATGTACTTAGAGGAGCAAAGTACAAATTACTGCACCTGATCATCCAAGGCAAACTAGAAGGCCGAAAAGGTGTTGGCAGGAGGCAAATCTCCTGGCTCCGCAATATACGTGATTGGACTGGTATAAGGGGCGTTGGAGATCTTCTTCAGGCTGCCGGGGACAAAGATGTCTACTCTCAGGTGATATTCAACGTTGGGGGGGACCTGACATGACACTGGGAAGAAGAAGATCCAACCATAATTTTCTTAGCGTTCCTTTACCACGTCTTCCATTCACAGTTGCATTATATATTTGTTTTGTTAAAAGTAAAATGATATTTATAAAAATAAATTGTAAGTTTATCTACCCCTTTTTAGACATGAACTTATAGCGGGGTTTGAAAAGGAATCTGTCCGTTGCTCTCAGCTGGAAATTTGCCAGAAAGGGGATGGAAAGCACTTCAAGATACCTTGTCTTAGGTATTATTTATGTATTGATTAAAGTTATTTATTCGTATGAAAGAACTTCTGTATTCTGTATATCAGTTCAATGATTCAATGTCGCTATAGTTTTAACAATTTTTCTACATACTTCGATCGACGATCTTGTGTACTTGACACGAGACACAAATAAATTGTTTATTTTTTAAAACAAGTATGTTAACATTAATTTTAATAAGAAAGGAATCTTTCGATGCCTACGAAACAAATGTATGTGTAAATATCTTAAATGAATAGAGAATGAGGAAGATGTAGACCGGGGAATGAGCGAAAGGAAATAAGTAAGAGGTATGAGAAACAGGAGAGCATACATGATGAGATTTATGGAAAGGACAAAACGAGAGCGTTTACATGAATAAAAATGCGTGAAGATCTGTCCTCTCTGCTTAGCCCAAAAGGGACATGGTGCAATAGTGGATGTGGCAAGTCGCTGTTTCCTTGCAGGCTTAGAATTTTAATATCAATTTAGAAAAATATTGGTCTTAGTTTAATTTCATTTGGTTTTGAATAATCATTCCACCATGAGAATAAGTAAAAATATTGGTCTTAGTTTAATTTCATTTGGTTTTGAATAATCATTCCACCATGAGAATAAGTAAAAATATTGGTCTTAGTTTAATTTAATTTGGTTTTGAATAATCATTCCACCATGAAAATATGTAAAAATATTGGTCTTAGTTTAATTTCATTTGGTTTTGAATAATTATTCCACCATGAGAATAAGTAAAAATATTAGTCTTAGTTTCATTTCATTTGGTTTTGAATAATCATTCCACCATGAGAACATGTAAAAATATTGGTCTTAGTTTCATTTAATTTGGTTTTGAATAATCATTCCACCATGAAAATATGTAAAAATATTGGTCTTAGTTTAATTCCATTTGGTTTTGAATAATCATTCCACCATGAGAATGAGTAAAAATATTGGTCTTAGTTTCATTTCATTTGGTTTTAAATAATCATTCCACCATGAGAATAAGTAAAAATATTGGTCTTAGTTTCATTTCATTTGGTGTTGAATAATCATTCCACCATGAGAATAAGTAAAAATATTGGTCTTAGTTTCATTTCATTTGGTTTTAAATAATCATTCCACCATGATAATAAGTTAAAAAAAGTCACCGCGTAGAATCGTGCGACCTTCGCCGCATTTTGAAAGTACAGCCGCGGAGTTAATCATGCCTGGTACCTGTATCTGATGGCATTTTTTGCGCGAAATATTTTACACGATATCCTCTCATTATACAATCATTTAGAATCTAAATTTTAGATCTACATTGTTTTAGTAGGAATACAAATAAATGCCGCGTCCGACACAATACTCGATCTCGTTTATTTGGAAAATAAGCCGAAGGATCTTCTTCAGCCTTCATTACCCTAAAATGTTGCAAACCTACTAAAACCAAAATTTTACTCGTACAATCTCTGCTCTTTTCCGATTCTGGACTATGCGGACGTCTATTACTTGGATGTTACAGAGGAACAGTTGGACAAATTACGTCTTCAAAACGTGAGTCTAAGATTTATTTTCAACCTACGAAAGTACGATCGTATAACTTCATACCAGAAGGCATTGAACTGGTTGAATGTTAGAAATAGACGCCAAATTCACATACTGTCTCTATTGTATAATATCCTTAACTGTCCCGCCGCTCCCTCTTATCTCGCCGAAAATTTTCAGCGTCTTTCCAATCATGGATTAGCGCTACGCTCAAACAGAGATTGTCTATTGGCCTTTCCAGTTCACCACTCCTCTTTCTTTACGTCGTCCTTTACTGTCCATGCAGTGATACTCTGGAATCAGTTACAAACCAATATAAGACTCGCTCCGTCCTTGGCATGCTTTAAGAAGCGACTGAAAAAACTCTTGATTTCTAGTCAGTAAAATAACGTGTTTCATTCCTGATTTTTCTTTTTCTTTCCTCTCCACCATCCCTCCCTTTCCTTTTGATTGATGATATCTCACTATATATGAAAAATAATGTTTGGGTGATTGTCCGTCTTTGTGGGGTTCGTGGGCATGTGCTCACGTATATGTTTATGGATTTCGTGGGGATGGATAGTCATTTGAATGATTTATGCGACCACGTAACTTGCTTCATTTACTTTTGTCTGGTTGGTTGGAAGAGATTGCCGCCTGGCAATAAGCCCGCCAGTTTGTATTTGCAATAAAAGTGTTAAATAAATAAATGAATATATTATTAATTTTCTAGAAACTCGTTCTTTATAATTGTTGTCTAGAATTTATAAGTGTAATTAATATATAAATATTCTTCGGCCCCGTTCAGTGTAGCTCACGCGTATCATATTGAAAAGACGCGACACGCGACATTCTCGTTACGGGCTCCATTGAATTCTTTCAATTATTTATTTATAATGTTAGTTGTAGCATTGCGAACATGCCAGGATGATTGTGCGTTAGCTAAAATATATATGGAATAATTTATAAAACAATATTCAATAATAATAATTTGTTTATTTTAGATAGTGAAAAACAACACAAGACATAATATTAAATAAATATTTGCGAATTTATAGCCGTATTTTAAATTGATTTATTTATATTGGGTGTTAACATAAGTTGTGTCCGTTTTTTTTCCAATTAAAAAATGAGCACCAAAAGTAAAACAAAATGGTAAATGTTATACGTCATTGGAAGAAAATTTCGTGCTCTACAAGAAATTGTGTTTTTTTTACGTTACATATATTATTTTATTTGATTACAAGCCTTCAAAATGGAACGTCAAGTAGACGAAAGTGAGCATTTTCGACACCTCCTGTTCGCATTACCCTACCTACCCCAACCGAGAAATGGGGTGATTGTATGTATTGTATGTATGTACGGCACCGGTACAAATAACTGTATCATAGGTGGATGGCTGCTGCGCAATGCTCGGAGAATTCGGGTCACGTTCAAAGACATAGATCGTTAAAAGAGGGTAACGGGGTGAAGAGATTCCTCTTAGACAGGTATTAGATGATCGCAAGTAAAACACAGTAGGTAGAGTGAACTGAGAAGTGATTTTATTTGGTGTTGACCCTTCTTATAAACGGCCAATCGCTCATCGTAAGTGCCATTTTCCGCCATTGCATGCGCTTACACCTCGCAAAATACCACAATTTTCGGGAGTTTTGCGCAAGCAGAGGCCGGCCGGCCAACGATATAGTCTCGCGACGACCGTCCATTAGTCTCATTTCCATTGCGGTCGCTATGCAGCGCGGACCCAAACAAACATAAATATACAAACAAAAACCAAACAAATATCAAATTATAAACAAGAATCTATACACATACAAATATTATATTGTATATACATCATATTTTAGGGTGACGCATACGTCCGTTACACTGTATGATAAAATATATGTATGATAAAATCTAACTGAATTTTTTTTATCCAATCGTGAAACGAATCGGATATCCATGAACAAAAGGCGAATATCCTACATATATCGTTACAAGGAAACAACGTCCTCTTCCTACAGTGTTGTTTTATATTCCTACATGTGTCAGTTATCATATCCTTTCGAAACCATGTATTAAGGACAACTTTAATTGATATGTATTTGAATAAAGCGTATTATTTCCTCTGTAATAGCTCGGTTATATACTAATCAATTATTCATACTTAAATTCCACCTCAAGCTTATTTTTTGCGACGAACTCGTACAAACTATTTTCCAAATTCATAAGTTATTTACGCTCAGGTCGTAGGATACAATTGTAACATAAGATTAGTCATCGATTCTAACAATTATGAAGTTTTTATGGTGTAAATTATTTAGTTCAATTATTAAACGGTACGTATCATACATAAATTCCATCACGCCATGTATCTTTAGCGATAAGCAGAGAGAAACAAAGCTAGACACGTTTCTATCCATGCACAAAGTCATGCAACAAACATGGGAACACATTGTAATTTATTTTTATCAAACACTGTTTATTCCACTTTTTTGTGACGCTATAACCCTACCGGTTTCAAGGCTTTCACCTCATCTTCAGGGGAGCGCAAACAAGACTAAATGCTGTTCGAACTGGTACCGATATACACGCTTCAACGGTTGGGGGCTGAGGGATGAGGGAGGCATGGGACAATTTCGGCCAAGAGCGGAGAGATTTTTGGGATATAACTGTTCAACAGATGTTCGTATTTGAGTATTTCTCGTATTTTATTCTTTTCGCAGTCTAATTATTATTGCTCGCTCTCCATTCGTTTCAGACACACACATTATGATATATCTCGTAACTCATTCTCTAAATGTATCCAAACCATCTCTAATTTCCTCCCTTAATTCTGCTTATAAAATTATTATTGCTCGCTCTCCATTCGTTTGAGACACACACATTATGATATATCTCGCAACTCATTCTCTAAATGTATCCAAACCATCTCTAGATTCCTCCCTTAATTCTGCTTATAAAATTAATCCGACGAATAGACAGTTATTCGGTATGACTATGAATGTATGTGTGTGTGTATAAATTACATACATACATACCATCACGCCGTTTTCTTGTCGAGACAGACAGAAAGGAGAGAGCGCCAGACTTTCCTATCGTAACACGCATCTTTCGCCTCTTCTACACCCATACGTCTTATACAATGTTGTCTCTACATGAGAGAGTATGGATATTATCCCTGGCTTTATCCAAGTGTCTTCTTACTGGGGATGCTTAGTTACAGATCATTAGAGAGGGGAAGATCTCTTCGATTGGGTGTCCATTTTTTGCTTGCTCAGGGGTAATTTAGTTAACCCACCAGTTCCTGAACAGTCTTGGTTTGTATGTTCTGAATAATTATTTGAGACAACGCTCCCATAGATTGTTCTAAACCTATAAGTCAAACCAACCTGCCTTTAAAGATGCCGGTAGGTAGAGCAATCACACTGTTTAACCATATGTGTGTCCTCATATACACGTATGTCATGTGTCGCTCAGCTCCTTCAGGAAAAATCTCTTGAATTTAGTGTAGTACTTGAAATAATTAAATATTTTTATATTATCTTACAGGCTACATTTATTATAGTGTTTTAGTGTAATATAACACCGAAAAACACGCGGGACCAAACAAACTGACCGTTAGGATCCCCCCTACACGTCAGGTGCGCCAACTTCGAAACAAAAAATTTCCCCTGGCCTCAGGAGCCCTTGTAACCTTACTTTCTAGATGACCCTCGTATATGAAATATTTTGGTTTCTTCACGTTTATATACATTTTTTCAATATTATTTACAAGTCTGAAAATGTTGAACTGTTTTATACATGTCTTTTTTTGTACTTGTTATGTTTGGTCCTTGGACGAATTAGGTAAACCTGTAATGTACAAAGGACCGGAAAAATGAAATTAATAAATTGAGTTTATACAACTCCTACGTTTTCTTACAAAGCACTCTCAGATTGTTGGACATGTGGAACGAATGAATGAAGAAAGACTAACAAAACAAATATGTAGTGTAAATGTGAGTTAAAGTCGTGTGAGAGAAAGATCAAGAAATGTATGGTTGGATCAAATGAATCATATTATGAAAGAAAGAAACTTAGAAAGTCAGCGAAATCGTAGTTATACTCGTATAAGAAGGTGTATTGCTGTAGAAGATGTGAAGAATGTAAGTCAAGATAGAATAATCTGACTCTCTGTCCTCTTTGGCTACCCCGTTAGGGAAATTGCGTCATAGTATGTATGTATTAAAATTCTAATTACCACTGATTATCTCATGCACAGTTATTTCATATTAGCAGGGTATTGAAAATATTACAAATTATGTACAATAAATATATGGTAACAAAATAAAACTCTGATTGTTCTGTCAATTTAGCCACCATCCTCCTGATTAGAGTAAGTGAATGAAATTTTAACCGAATTGAATATATAAGAAGATGTACACATATGTTCACAAGGCGAAAGAAGTATGTCGTTATAGGGAAGTTGCGCGTTCTGTCCTCTTTGTCTACCCCAACAGCGAATTTGCGTTATTACATTGCCAGTTAAAACTCCTCCAATTCCTCTTATGGAAATTGATTCACATGTAGTTTAAATTTTCAAAGGACATGTAACGTTATATAATATATATTTAAACGTGAAAGTATTTTTTCATATATCAGATATCCTAGAATAAAATGCCCCGAATACTAGCGCAGAAAAAAGCGTTCTTCCCCCTTAATTAATATTTGCTTATATTCTTTGAATATTATTAAAAAAACTGCTTGATACTGATGGCGCCGCGAGGGTCTTAAATTCCTCCAACAAGTGTTGACAATCCTGACGTGAACAGGTAACGGGTGTACCATGTAGACTCTACAGTGTAGAGTAAAAAGATATGTATGATTTTTCATATTTATTTTTCTAGACAACCAAAATGTCTTGTTTCGTCTTTTTATATTTAATTGGGTGCATTTTCTTGTTTTCTTATCTGTTGAAATCATATAAAGAAATTAAAAATTCGAAGTCAATTTCTATTGATAAAAAAATGTATACACACATACCGTCATATCGTCTCCTTGTTGGAATAAGCAGAGAGGACAGAGTGCCAGACTTTCCTATCTCGTCACGCATATGTCACCTCTTTTACATCAATACACCAAATATAACTCCTACAGTTTCACTGAATTTACGTTTACAATTTTCAAAATATTATTTATTTATTTAACACTGATGCGAATACATCTGGCGGATTTATTGTTTTAAAGCAATTTCTTCAAATCAACCAGATTTGTTAAATAATAATTATTGGTATTCATGACCGTGTTTTTAACATAGTATATGATAACACAATGAGGTGCATGGCCGCGCGGTAATGCGCTTGACTTCCGTGCGGAAGGTCATCGGTTCGAACCCCGCGCTGTGCTACTCCCCTCGAACGACAGATGCACTTCTTCCGCCTAGTGTTCGAGGGTATAAGGATACCTATGACTTGGGTCATATATATTATTTAAATAAAAAAAAATTAAATTTAAAAAAGTAACAAAAAAAATAGGGATTAGGATGGAACTTGTATGGGAGTTAAGGACGAGGAATATTTTGAGATAAATAAAACTCCTAGAGTTTATTCTAAAATATCAATAAGGATGTAGCACATCTGATTGAGCCAGGAAGATATTTCCAAAGTCGAACCGAGTGAACCGCAAAAGATGACGTGTAGAATTATGTATGATGCGTTGGTACATATGCCATACAAAGGATTCTTCTGTCACCAGAGCGGAGAAAAAGTCTATGTTCTGAAAGAAAATTAAATTTTTGACGTAGTTACTGAAGACAGTTTGGATTGTTCAACATTCGAAAAAGGATCGACAGAATATGGACATTTCTTCGCTGTCTCATTTTAAGTTTAAATCTGAAACTTGATCCGACCATTATTTCCTTGATAAAAGAAATGTGCACGTTTTTTCAACCTTGTGAGTAACAAGGAAGTATTTTCAAAATAATAAGCTTCACATTGTGGCGACATTATACGATGTATTATATGTTCTAGTATAATTATTCCAATAGCATTAATAATGTTTGTAACAGCACTGTTTTTCATTAACATTCATTATTTACCAGTTAACCGGTTTCAAAGCCGATTGGCCTCTTCTTTAAAACTGAGTAGATCACATATATATATTTTTTTATAATAGATATAGCCGAAGTCATAGGTATATTTAAACCTCTGAAAACTAGAAAGCAAAATACCTGTATTATTCTAGGGAAGTGGTACATCGCGGATTTTGAATCGGCGACCTTCTCCACGAAAATCCAACACGTCACCGCGCGATACATGTGCCTCATTGTGGTTCGCACAATATAAAGATTCAATTTTAGTTGACCCATTCCTACTCAACAATTTTAGTTGACCCATTTCTACTCAACAATTTTAGTTGACCCATTCCTAGTCAACAATTTTAGTTGACCCATTTCTACTCAACAATTTTAGTTGACCCATTCCTACTCAACAATTTTAGTTGACCCATTCCTACCCAACAATTTTAGTTGACCCATTTCTACTCAACAATTTTAGTTGACCCATTCCTACTCAACAATTTTAGTTGACCCATTCCTACTCAACAATTTTAGTTGACCCATTCCTACTCAATAATTTTAGTTGACCCATTTCTACTCAACAATTTTAGTTGATCCATTCCTACTCAACAATTTTAAGGTATCTTAAATGCTCCATGATTTGTAGAAAGATGGTCAGTTTAAATTATTTAGTCAGGAAGATATTTCTATAAATATATTATATCAAAGTCCCCTTTTAAATGCCCGAATTACTAGTTTCACTCTATTTATCTTAATGACTTTAAAAAAAACTGTTGCTATTTTTAGTCTTTGAAGAATTCATATTTTCTCGCTGCAAAATTTAATAATTCCCTCTTGAAAAATGTCAATAATTTGGAAGGTGATTGCATAAATATAATATATGTATATTATACACGAATTCACGGGAGCCATGTCATTCATTTTTAAATTCATTCTGTGTTAAAAGATTTGTAATAGTATGTTGAAACGATAATTTATATAGCGCCGTTTAGAGAGCAAACTGTCCTCAAGGGCGCTCTAACTTGGCACTCGAATATATTATTATTGACATATTAAAAATATTACAAAATAAATATATACGTTAAGTGTAAGGATAGGAAGGTAGTGGCTGCGGTTATTACATTAGGAATTTCCCCTCATCTGCATATTTTTAGAAACAAATATTTGATATGAAAACCGCAGAAAACTTACCAAGGAAGACGAACTACTAGGTTAGTCACGAAGTTTTGAAAGCGGAAATGAAAATACATTTTTTTTGGGGGGAAATTACTTTTATTGCTCAGTATAGTCTCCCATAAGATCAATACACTTGGTCCAACGATCTTCCAACTTTGTTGTCCCATCACGGAAGTGACTTTCTGGAAGGCCTGCAAAATACTCCTCTACGACGGCTATAACCTCTTCGTTTGATGAAATATGCTTTCCACAATGGAATTTTTTGAGGTGTGAGAACAGCCAGAAGTCAGAGGGAGCTAAATCTGGCGAATAGGGTGGATGCTGCAACAATTCGTTCCCCAATTCACTGATTTTCGCGATGGTTTTTTGAGCTGTGTGAGCAGGTGTATTGTCTTGATGAAAAATGATTTTTTTCTTCTGCAAACCGGGTCTTTTTTCACAATTTTTTTCATCCAACTGGTCCAAAAGGTCATAATAATAATCAGAGTTGATTGTCTTACCAGTTTGGAGATAATCTATCAATAAAATTCCTTTTGCATCCCAAAAAACTGACGCTAACACCTTCTTGGCCGATTTCTGGACACGAACTCGCTTTGGAGCCAAAGTGCCTGGTTCACACCACTCCTTAGCCTCTTGTTTTGATTCAGGATCATGGTGGTATACCCAAGTCCCATCCATAGTGATGAATCGACGCAGAAAATCCTTTTTATCCTTTCGAAATTGCTCCAAATGTTGCTCAGAAAGTCGCATTCGAACGTGTTTTTGTTGCATTGCTAGCAAATGCGGCACCCATTGTGCACACAGTTGACAGCGTGGATCGTCTTCAACGCTTGTACGGCCACGCTTAAACTCCAAAACCCATCGGTGAACGGTTGGAAATGAAGGAGAAGACTCCTTTAATACTTTCACCACCTTTGCATGGATCTCAGTAGCCGATAAACCTTCCAAAACAAAGAATTTAATCACTGCACGATATTCGGATTTTTCGATTGTTAAAAAATACACTGACACGTCAACTTCAAATGGCTTGTAAACAAAGAATGAATTGACAGATCGAAATGAAATTTTGAGTACGTTCTTATGAAAGATGAAATATTAAAATGGCGTAGAAATTTTGGTTTTCTACTGCTCCATAGATGTCGCTTTCAAAACTTATTGACTAACCTAGTACAAGGAAATCTTTGAAGATCTTCCGATATGTGACAGTTATATATTCGGCTTTATGTGTAGTGTTCATATACCATCATAAATTTTGATAAGACCTCCCAAAAAGGGTTGTCTTGAAGTCCTTCATAAAGTTGCACACACCTCCTATATCTCGAACTCTATGTAATACCATTCCACGCCACAGGACCAGCAACAGCAAAAGCCATATCATGGTACCCAGCTTTATTGGATTTATTTGTAACAATAAATTTATCAGATTAAAACATCGATCCTATTTGAAAGTAAATTTTTTTTTAATTATTTATTTTGGCAAGCAGTTTTATTCTTCTAGACTTCTTATATTGTCCATCGTATAAAGCCTGTTGATTGCAAGAATAGCGTTACCTATGAATATAATAGGTATTGAAGTAGTACATATTTATATCTTTAATTTTCCTCGTAGTAAAAAATAATCTCGTTGCATAACTCGAGTGAATAAGCCAGCTGTTTAAAATTACTATACAGCAGAACTTCGATTATACGGGATATACGGGTGGGGCAAAATAAATGGAAAAAGTAGTATTTAAAAAAAATGATACATAATATCGAAAAGGCCGTGTGTAAGGTTTCAGTAACAGTAACCCAAATCCCATTGAAGTAAGGTGGTAAAAGAGACATCACCGAAGCAATAAAATACATTTCAATATACACTGAATGCGATAAAGACGATTTCAGCGAGTGGTTCAATTGTGACGCGAACTATCCTGAATTCCAAATATCAAAATATTGTGAAATAATTTATGCTTTATCGGTCTTACCTTTAGAGGAACAAGACTACGAAGACAGTGAGAGGATTGCTGACGGGAACAGTATTGTTCATACACATTTTGTAACGATTCAATGCATGGAGGTTGTCACGAAGGGGTTTGTGACAACTTATACGTCTCAAAATTATACGTGGGAAAAACACAACTTCCATGAAGCAAAAGTTTATAATTTAATTTCTAAGAAAGAAAAATTTGTTGGTATGTATTAGGTAAGGTTAATAGAATATATACAGGGTGTCCCATACCTCAACGTCAAGCCGGTATCCAGGAAGAGGCCAGCTTATGACGGTTCAGAATTTTAAAAAAAATCTTGAAAAAGCCTTATACTTTTCGAGTTATAGGCATTTCTTCGAAAATTGTGAAAGTAGCTACCCTGCGCCAAATGTTTATATGCTGTGAATACAAATTGCCATATTTTATGATTTTAATGGTTGTATCGCAATCCTAGATAGCCCTGCTATTAGTCGAAGTCCGATATAAAACAAAAAAAACCTTAACGTTCGAAAAAAAAATTGTTTTTGTCCGATCATAAAAATTTATATTTTTTATCAGCTATCTTTAACTCATCATACTGTAAAAATAATTTAGTACCCTAACCTGGCAAGTTACATCAAAAGATGACCTGTTTAGTCAGGATTTCAAAATGATACAATATATACCTAATACTCCTTTAAAATAATTTTAAAACATTAATTTCTCTAATTGAAGATCAAATTCAATAAATTTGAGCGAGACAAACGATACTGCGCATGAACGAGTTAGAGTAAGACAGCTGATATCACCATGTTTAGTGTCAACTAGCTAGTTCATGTCAAAAATGAACTAGCTAGTTAACACTACGTTGAGGTATGGGACACCCTGTATGTATTATAAATTTATTTAAATATGTATTATATACGATTATTGTTTCCATGAACATGATACATAGATAATATTATGTTGAACGTTTTTTTCTCAGAATTATCTGGTTTCTTTCACTATCCGGACCTTCTTCATCCCTATTTAGTCCAAATAATCGAGGTTCTACTGTAATTATATAGTTATCGATAGTCCTACCTGTATTTGTATCTCTTGCAGTGCAGTTTGCTTCGGCTACGCACTGGTTGCACAATGGTTGTTTCAGTGGTGGCACTTTCAGAAAGATTGTACGGCACCGGTACAAAGAACTGTAAAATATCATAGGTGGGATGGCTGATGAAGTGACTTGTCCCATATCATAGAAAAACGTTTCTCTAGAGTGTTGCAAGGCTTGCGGTATGGAAGCTTACGTATATGACTGATCTGCGACAGTCGACTTGCCTATACCATATATCTTTTTTTATTCGTTTTTAATGGCTATAATAACCAATTTATAATAAATATAATAATAAAAAATACAATTGATTCTACAGAAAATGGGAGAAGAAACCGAGGAAAATTTGATTGATCATATGAATTAAATTTTGAAACAATATTTTAGGAGTTGTATAAACCAAAAGTGTTGTAGGGGTGCAAAAGAATTATTCATTTTATTTTATTTTAATGGACAATGACGTTTTTGATACAAAGGATTCAAATATACAACAATAAATAAAAATTAACATTTACATCTAAGCAGTGTTAGGCAATAGAAAAAAAAACTAGTATGAGACGAACAACAAAACAAAGCAAACCTATACAATTCATTGAATTAATCCCAGCTAAAGGGACTTCTTCATTTTACTCCTCTATTTAGTCAAAGTCGTATGAAATTCCATACAATGCCCTTATTGATTGCTCAATCTGTGCAGTCTTGCTATGCAAAAGTTGTACAAATAATAAAATTAGTTGCAACCACTTCACTATGGAATAAAACACTTTGCCGAATGAGCCTACAAGTAACGTGTCACATGGTAATCCGAGTTACAGTACCAGGCGGTAAGTAATACACATCAGGCTTAAGAAGTGACTGTCGGCCATAATCGGGTAACTTCGGCTTTGTAGAGTCATTCATACACGTGTTCCGTCGCGATTTGTCAGTCATTGTCGTCATCGTGTGACAGAGACGACGCTCTGTAAAGCCGAAGTTAGCCGATTATGGTCGAGTCTCTTTCTTAAGTCCGATGTGTATTACTTACCGCCTGGTACTGTAGTTCCGTACTACTGAATTACGAGCTATAAATATTGTTGTAAGGTTAAAGAAGTACATGTATTGATGTTTCAGAAGTGCAAAATTTATGTCATGATAGGAAAGTGTCGCGCTTTGTTCTCTTAGTCTACCTCGACAGGGAAACAGCGTGATAGAATGTGAGTACATTGTAATTTGTTTTATCAAACACTGTTTATTCCACTTTTTTATACAAAAAATGGAATAAACAGTGTTTGATAAAACAAATTACAATGTCTTTAAACCTCCACAATGTCAATGCTTTAACCATTAATAATATGTAAGTACAGTTGATGGGCGTCGGGAAATAACACAGAAAGTCACTTTCTTGTCACAAAATCCCTGATTAGTATTAAAATATAAAATAATTTGACACTTATTACAAAGAAACGAGTCAAAATATAATCACATTCCAAGTCAATTTTCTGTACGAAGAATGTGTGACACGCAGTTTTTACCCTTCAAGGTATATTGATTAATAAAAAATTTAAGGTTTAAATACTGTAGAAAAATGTCATTTTCTGATTTGATTAAAAAAGAAAACGCTGCAACACGCCACCACTGACTATAGTGTTACGTCAAGTTGTAGAGCATTTGCGATGTGTCAGTCGGGCATTTTATGTGTTTAATGATTTGTTTATCGTTATAAAACACAATGCATTACAATACTGCATGCCCCCCGTGCCACCCGTGATGTTATACTCAGCTTTGTTATACTCGTAAAAGCAAACGTGTAGTGTTTGACACTTTGACGAGCAAATAATTGTCACCTCGGAGTGATACCAGTAATAGTAACACTCGTATTCACATTACCGATTCAACTATAGTTACTTGCAAAATTATTGGGTTGTCTGAAAAGTTATTTCGTTTTTTAACTCAAATTCATGCGTATTCTAAGAGGGTATTCTCATTTGGATTTTTTTTTAATTTAATTTTTTTATAATCCTTTCTGAATCATTTCCAGTAAGAAATTTTCAAAAATCTTGAAAATTCGAAAAGCTATGAGGGTTTATAGTCGAGCGTGCCGGTCGAAAAATGATCTAGGCTTCGCAGCTTTCGGGTCGTCGATTGTTATGGCAGCAGCCTTATTTTCCAAGAATTCTCGTCCAATAGGATTTCTTGGAATTATGAATTGATATTTAGTTTGTCGGGATTTTTTAACAAGTTTATATGGCCCTGGAATTGCTGATTAACAGTAAGTTGAAAATATTCAACAGCCACAATTACGGGCATAATGGACCCCCTCTATATACGGGCGGCCTTACTTCTGACTTAATAACAACAATAATACTATTTTTTTTATCATTAAATTGTATGTTAATGTTCTTAAAAGATAAATAAATATGTCTAAAAAACTTTAAAAAATTATTCGTTCACTGAAAAAAAAAACTTAAAAATCATCGATTTTTCGGCCCATGAAATGAAAATGACCCCTTAAATTTATATGAAATTTGTTCGTAAACGGTGATATTTTCAGTTTCTGAGTAATCTTTCGTATAGTAGATCGTTGATTATTCTTGATCTAAGCCTTGATTTAGTCGCCATTTGTGGTAATCGGCCTTTCAGAGTGGACACTGCGTCGTCACCACCTGTACAAATCTATTTTTTTTAGTTTGTCATATTTTTCCTTTGTGGAAATAAAAAAGTATCAATTATCGTAAAAATAACTTATTTTGTTTTATCTTCAAAATGACGCCAAAAACAGCTCAACCAAGTTTGATAAAGAAAGACCAAAACATGCGCTAAACTATTACCTTTCATAATTATATACATTCAGCACTTTGGAATAAAGTTAACTACAAAATAAATGTTCTAACGACATCTACGAGTAACTATGTGTTGACACAACTCATCCTAGTGTTTGTGGATTGCCCATTACAAAAACTTGTACGAATATATTCTTCATAAGTCCCTGAAATCAGTAAACTGGTACATGTTAATGCTTATGTATAGCCATATTTTTTTATACGAGTAAGTCTCTTTTTGTATTCGACATATTCTTCATACCAGGAGGCATTGAACTGGTTGAATTAGACGCTAAATTCACGTACTGTCTCTATTGTATAATATCCTTTACTATCCCGCCGCCCTCTCTTATCTCTCCGAAAAATTTCAGCGTCTTTCCAATCATGGATTAGCGCTACGCTCAAACAGAGATTGTCTATTGGCCTTTCCAGTTCACCGCTCCTCTTTTTTACGTCGTCCTTTACTGTCCATGCAGTGAGACTCTGGAATCAGTTACAAACCAATATAAGACTCGCTCCGTCCTTGGCATGCTTTAAGAAGCGACTGAAAAAAACTCTTAATTTCTAGTCAGTAAAATAACGTGTTTCATTCCCAATTTTTATTTTCCTTTCCTCTCCACCATCCCTTCCTTTCCTTTTGATTGATGATATCTCACTTTATATGAAAAATAATGTTCGGGTGATTGTCCGTCTTTGTGGGGTTCGTGGGCATGTGCTGTTCACGTATGTGTTTATGGATTTCGTGGGGATGGATAGTCATTTGAATGATTTATGCAACCATGTAACTTGCTTCATTTATTTTTGTCTGGTTTGTTGGAAGAGATTGCTGCCTGGCAATACGCCCGCCAGATTGTATTTGCAATAAAAGTGTTAAATAAATAAATAAATATTAATTTCTTATGTTGTTTATAGTTAAGGCATTAACGTTGTGGAGGTTTAGACATTGTAATTTATTTTTATCAAACACTGTTTATTTCACTTTTTTGTGACGGTATAACCCTACCGGTTTCAAGGCTTTCACCTCATCTTCAGGGGAGTCTTGTTTGCGCTCCCCTGAAGATGAGGTGAAAGCCTTGAAACCGGTAGGGTTATACCGTCACAAAAAAGTGGAATAAACAGTGTTTGATGAAAATAAATTGCAAAAAATAATTTCTTAACTAGGCCCTCCGCTCAATTAGTTTGGAAACCCCTGCCCTTGATAATAGTGGTACTTTGTAATTTTCATTATAATCCCTTGTGTTCCCGAATATTTCTGTTGTTCTTGTATACTCATCAATGCCTGTGATTAGATCAATATTTAGGAACAATGCGCCGAGGCGCAATAACTACTTTTCATATTTGGCCATGGAAGAACATTTTACGGTCAGAGATTACCAACTATTTCTCATTCAGTTTTATTTTTAACACTGATAGATCGAGGATGGAGCGGAAGGAGATAAGTTCATGGTTCTTCTTTTCGTGTTAACAGCTTGCACACATTAAACCAATAAACACAAGCGTCTTCCATCCGCAGGATGGCTGACAACGATACTCGATCACGAGTGATTGTCGGTACTCCGAGCCACCCCGAATGCCCGATTATGAGATAATTAATTATGTTTTCTTGATCCACCTTAACAAGGCGACTGTCATTCTGATATCCAATCAACCAATACATCACGTCTTCAAGCCAGCGTGTTCTCAATAAATTGTTCTTCCATGTAATTAATTTATTTTATAAAGCTTGCATATACAGATCAAACCCAATTACATGTAAAGCTTCAAGAGAAATAAATAGTGTAATAAGAAATAAAAATTAATAAATCTCTTTTAAGTTCTTCGAGTTAAGAACCATTTGAATAGACTCGGAACTCGTTAGTCATCGCAGGTGTTGGAAATACTTACGTGAAGAGGAAACAACTGTTTAACGCGTGTAAGAATTGTTACGAAACTATTTTAACAGATTGGATTCATTCAGAGATCGAATCAGAAATGAGACGATAAAGTCTGTCTGTAGTGTTGAAGACATATTGAGGTGGGGAAGAAGCAGAAGGCGCTTCTGGAGGAATCATGTAGACCGCACGGAGGATACGAGACTTGCGAAAATTGCTAAGACTGAAAACCCTAGCAGCAGGAGATTACTAGGAAGACCGCCGAAAAGATGGAAGGACAGCTGGACGTCATCATCCCAGGACAGCTCACCGCCACCAACAAGTCATACGACTTAGACCAAGAGGAAGAGGAAGAAGGATTCATTATTTTTAATCGAGTGCCCAATTATATACAACGCTTAAAGAGAAATACTCGTATATACAGTAACGAAAAATAAAATTTAATTAATAAGAAATATTTGTTAAGAAGAAACGTGAAATGTTGTAGACATCAATATCCGAGACCCTTTTCAAAAAGGACAGCTCACGTCACAAAGGAAGATTAGTTGGCAAGTTAGTTCTACTTATTGTCAATCTACATAGATCAATATTTCTGTACCTCGAATAGTTGTCAGAAACAGAAAACCATATATTTTTCAACATAGTTAGATTAGCCGTTGAACGTAGTATCGCAACATATTTAGAAGAAACCGCATTCACCTAAGAAGATGTCTTTAAAAAAATTGACTTTCTCCACTATTTTTGTTCTATTTTATATTTTTTTAAGAATAGATATGACCGAAGTCATAGGTGTCCTTACACCCTCGAACACTAGGCGGAAAAAGTGACTATCGTTCGAGGGGAGTAGCACAGCACGGGGTTCGAACCGACGCCCTTCCGCACGGAAGTCCAGTGCCTTACCGCGCGGCCATGCATCTCATTTGAAAGTAATGAATCCTCAGCGGACTCCCCATTCTATCTTGCTACGTACCAGCGCACTGTAAAGGAATCTGAGAGCCTCTCCGCCATAAATGATTTAGAGAGCCTCATTTTACAAATCTCAATACTCTACTATATAAGCAGGCTCACACAGTTCCTCCACGTAAGGATCAAAAGAGAGCATTCTGTTAAAATTCATCCCCAAGTCTTTGATACATTCTACTCTTTGAATCATAAGACAGTTCAGAGTGTATCTATGGGAGCAAAGTCCTATTTATAAAAAACATATCATATGAAATAACCAAAAATATTCCAAGTCACATAAAGCCAGCTTTTTACACTCATTTTAATCTCCGGAAACTCTTATTTAATGGGAAAGGCAAAAATGGAATACTTAGCAACAGTGGTGTGTATAAACTTTTATGTGCTGACTGTGATAATTTATATATAGGAATGACAGGAAGATCTTTTGAAAAGAGATTTCGTGAACACAAATCCGGCTTAACAAATCCTCTAATTTATTCTTAAATGGCTAATCATTGTCACCGTGAGAATCATACTTTTTCTATCGATGATGCCAAATTCTTACATATCAGTGGTAACGGAAATAAATTGGACAGATTAGAGGCCCTAGAAATTTCTAAGTCAGTACACCGATCGGAACATCTGTTGAACAGTTATTTCCCCAAAATCTCTCCGCTCTTGGCCGAAATTGTCCCATGCCTCCCTCATCCCTCAGCCCCCAACCGTTAAAGCGTGTATATCGGTACCAGTTCGAACAGCATTTAGTCTTGTTTGTGCTCCCCTGAAGATGAGGTGAAAGCCTTGAAACCGGTAGGGTTATACCGTCACAAAAAAGTGGAATAAACAGTGTTTGATAAAAATAAATTACAATATATCTATAGTATATTTCAAATCATTGCTCTGAAAAAAGACAAGAGTTCCATCTCATTTATAGTTGGACCCACCAATAAACACACTGTTCTTATATACTTTTGGCTATGGTCATCGATTTTCTAGTTCTTGGACGCAGGTCCGGCTTCCCGTAATTCTGGCCAGGGGTCATGAACTGATGTCGCATGCCGCCCGCTATAAATAATCGTTAAGTGGCTGAATTTGCGTTTTCCCCCTACCTATAAAATGTTCTGTAGTTTTTTTCCGAGTTAATGTTTCACATTTTCCCCTCAACTTCCTCAATACGCAAATAACAAATATTTTCCTAATTACAAATACGTGTTTTATTTTGAAAATTTTGTTAACCTTTTCGTGGATTTATTTCCATTTGGATATATTTGCTCTCATTCATATTATACGGAAATAAACATAAAAGATTCTTATTTATGACAAATTTATTGAAAATACAGTTATCCCTCGATTAGTACGGTTTCGATTAGTGCGATTTTCGATGAAGCGAAATTTATAACTTGGCCTCACGTTTCGGTAAATAAATAGTGAGAAATTCGATTTATCGCGGTTCTCACAATGCACTATGCAAGCGTAAATGAGTATGTATACTTGTGCTATATATTGAGAATGCGTTCACTTCTTTTTCTGCTATTACGTACTTCATTATATATTTCCATTATTTCATGTATCTATCCAATAATAAAAAACACACAAACAGTAAGTGAACAGTACCAATGATAAAATTAAATGACAGCTAAAGAAACAATCGAATAAATAAAATATTGAAATGTGATAACATCATTCATGTAGAAGTAGAAAACGTTAGAACGTAGAGTACGGGTAGAAAAAACCAAAAGGATATTAATTTGTCAGGTGTCTTTTCTTTCCATTTTAGAAAACGCGCATTGTCTGAGGAATCTTCAATTCTTGCGCTCTCTTCATACATAAATGTATTCCTGGATTGCAATCTCGATTTTGCTGGTTGGTAACTATACTAGGCGAGTCCAGAAAGTAAATAACGATTGCGCACCACACCCTGCGCCGATCCCCCACCACCGCGACCGTATGCGCGCCAGTTAGCTCCTTTCCTCGCTTCAGTGCGAGCCGAGTTTTGTTGCTGAACGGTCGTGCGTCTTTGTTCTGTAACCTTTCAAAATGGCTGCGCTCATCGAAAATCCCGCCAAATGTGAAGTGCGTAGTGTCATTCGTTTTCTGAATGCATAAAATGTATGGCCTATCGAAATTTATAGGCAATAAGTTTGGTTACATATTTACTATCTGGCTGCGTCCACCCACTGCTGAATAAAAGCTTATATTAGGTGTTAACACAATATCCTGTAGAGCAGAAAATTTTCTTTCGAATGACGTATAACCTTTACCATTTTGTTTTACTTTTGGTCCTCATTTTTAAATTTGAAAAAAAAATGGACACAACTTATGTTAACACTCAATATTTTCACACGCCACCGTTGTCGATCGCTGACCATCATCTCCATCCAAATCGTGCAAATCGGACTACGTCATCTCTCCAAAAGGGAGTTGTCTTCAAATTTACTTTCAGTTAATAAATATCTGAAAAGATTATCTGAAATGCTTTTAATAGATTTTGGAAATAATCGGGATTTAAAGACTTGACTAACGATTTTTATTTTTCGATTATAATAACAGTTTATGTAGGACTAATTTATTTGACTATTTAACATTTTGTTCGCAATTAATTCATGTTGAGAAATAATGTTTTCTATCTTTTTGTTTCAGGTATGGATATATTTTTATATCGATAGATGTTAACTTGATCATTTTCACCCAACCAGTTTGTTAATGTAAGTTATTTTAATTGTTGTTTCATATGTCATTTCTTTAAAATCGGATTATTCAAATTCTAAAAGCGGGAAGAGTGAAAAGCTTTTATAATAAGAGAGAGAGTATGCATGACAAGGTGTCATCATTGCTCGGCCTCATAGTCGAGAATCTCCTCGCCATTCCAGTCATTTCAGTTAGAAAGCGAAGCTGTGCCGTAGAGTTTTTTTCCCCTTTAAATGAGTGAGCCGTTGCACACCAGCAAACTCACCGGCCACATCGTTGTACTGGATCCGGTGGCACACTGAAATGAGACGATCGGAGGGCATCTGCATGTTTTCTTTTTCTCTTTTTTGAAAGTGTAGCGTGTGTCCTAGTAGGACGTGCTGATAATGATGTTGTTGACATCTCTGTATTCGCTTTAGTCGAATTCTGCGTTCCTTTTCGTTCGGGGTCATCAATTTAACGGGATGCTTAATTTGATACGTCGTGATGATTTTGATTTGTTTGTATTTAAAATAAAATACGTCGATTCAGGAATGCGATAAAAGTGAGAGTGAATAATCTATAAATAGTAAACAGCGATGAATGGTCAAGTGAATAATAACAAGTGCTTTTATTATCGATAAGTAGGTATATATAGAATTTCAGAACGGGACGCGTGAATGCGTCCGAGGTATATCTCGATCTCACTTCTGCGCGTGTTGAGGTGGTCGCAAGCGCTGCGGATATTACAGTGGGTAGGATATTTATTGTCGAAACGTCGAGACGGCGTGATATGTTCTCTTTCTACCTTGGAATGCGATGTAAATATTATTTGCGTGTAAACAGTGTTGACGTTTCTGGTATGTGACAATTGTAGATATCCAGTGGTTGATTCATCGGTCGTTGACCCTGCATGTTAACAATATTTTAGGGACGTGGGTACCCTACAAAAGAATATATATCACGGAAAGCCATAGAAATCCTTACAACCTTGAATACTAGGCGGAAAAAAAAGAGTAGCACAGCACGGGCTCGAACTGTCGACCTTCCGCACGAAAGTCCAGTGCATTACCGTGCGACCATGCACCTCAAAGTTGTATGGATCAACAATGTGTATGGACATGCTGGAAGCGAAGAATGTGTGTCAGAATAGAATGAAGTGGAAATATTTTCTCTCTGCCTACCCCAGTGGAGACATGGCGTGATGGTGATGACTACTTGGGATAAACTCTTAGTTCTTGGAGTATAATAATTGAGATTAGACTGCTTTCTTTCGTCAGATAATGATTCGCAAAAAGTTAACCTAAACCCTTCGATGTCTAAAATATCCTTCAAGTATCTCATTGAACTCCTTTTTTTTATATTTTGCCTGTTCAGTCTTTTCTTTTGGAGTCAAATTATATGGTCGAAAATTTTGTACAAAAACAGTGTTCCATAACTCTCAGCAGGGCGTTTCATTAGGTTATTCCTCTGTTTAAATAAATATAGATTATTTGTTTATCTATTTTTCGAAAATATCGGATTCCATATACGGTAACATTGTATTTTCAATGTATTAAACACATTTTGTATTTCACTTATTGTATTATTATTAATACTATTATTATATCACGAGTCAACTAGTTTCAAAGCCTGCGGACTTCGCCATCAGGAATCTTGACATAAAACAAGATTCCTGACGAAGAAGCCTAGGCGTAGACTTTGAAACTAGTTGATTCGTTGTGTAATAAATGTTAGTGAAATATAAATCGTACATGAATATTTCCCACAGTATTCTACACAGTACATGAATATTTCCCACAGTATTCTACACAGTACATGAATATTTCCCACAGTATTCTACACAGTACATGAATATTTCCCGCAGTATTCTACACAGTACATGAATATTTCCCACAGTATTCTACACAGTACATGAATATTTCCCACAAATTTCACGATCGCTCCTACATGAAATAGTGACAGAGCGCCTTGGCTACAAAAAAATGTGTGCTCGGAAAAGAAAAACCGAATCTCTACACCAGAAAAGTGATGGCAACAGTTTTTTGGGACCGAAAGGGTTTGATCCACGTGGAGTTTATGCCAAGAGGACACACAATAAACTCGTTGGCCTATTGTGAAACTCTTCAACGACTTAGACGCGCCATCCAAAACAAGAGACTTGGAATGTTGTCGGGAAAGGTGGTTTTGATTTATGACAATGCGCGGCCTCATGCATCAGCACGAACACAGCGAGAACTTCAACGTCTTAAGTGGGAAATTTTTGGGTATCCTCCTTACAGCCCTGACTTGGCACCAAGTGACTTTCACTTATTCCCGAAACTAAAGCAATTTTTGGGTGGAAAACAGTTCGCAAACGATGAAGACCTCAAACAAGAAGTGACATCCTGGCTTAAATTTTTGGCGGTAGAAGAGTATAACATCGGAATTGAAAAATTGGTTCCACGATACAATAAGTGCCTTGACAGCTATGGCGACTACATTGAAAAATAGAGTAAGGTAACATACTGTGACTTTGTAAATAAAGTTTTGTGTTGATATCTTTCGTTTTTATTTAGTTACGCCAAAACGTTCCTTACTTTCTGGACGACCTACGTATAAGGGGGTCTTGGAATTAGAACTTTATTATTTATTGAAGTCACCAATAATAATTGGTACAAGTTCGTTAATTTTCGTGTTCGGACCATTAATTATGTTGCATATTTCCAATAGGAGGCAATAGAGATCGCCCTATCATTCATATCAATCAGGTCCTGCCCAGAGTATGCAGTCTCGATATTAATTATGTTGCATGTTTCCAATAGGAGGCAATAGAGATCGCCCTTATAAATCATTCATATAAATCAGGTCCTGCCCAGAGTATGCAGTCTCGATATTAATTATGTTGCATGTTTCCAATAGGATGCAATAGAGATCTCCCTTATAAATCATTCATATAAATCAGGTCCTGCCCAGAGTATGCAGTCTCGATATTAATTATGTTGCATGTTTCCAATAGGAGGCAATAGAGATCGCCCTATCATTCATATCAATCAGGTCCTACCCAGAGTATGCAGTCTCCATATTAATTATGTTGCATGTTTCCAATAGGAGGCAATAGAGATCGCCCTATCATTCACATCAATCAGGTCCTGCCCAGAGTAACATATGTAGTCCCGATATTCGGACAAACTAACATGTGTTGTGAGTCATGTATAACCCCACAATCACATTTAATGCTACTTTCGTTCAAGTAACCCCATCTCTGCATGTCCATGTTACATCTAGTCGACCCCTACTTGATGTATTTTCAATGATCTCTAAATAAGCCAAGCCAGTTGGTCTGCAGGTGCCACATTTTCCGAGAACTCAATCTAGTCGTCGAGTGTTTTTTATTCCTTTCGATTTCAGAAATACGATTGAAATATTAATATTAAGATGACAAATTCTAAAGTTCAATCAGATATCTTTCGATATCTTCCGTGTAAACGATCCGATGTATTTAGATGTCTTCCGTGTAAACGATCCGATATCTTTAGGTGTCTTCCGTGTAAACGACCCGATATCTTTAGATGCCTTCCGTGTAAACGACTTTTTTATGTCTTCTTTAGATGTATTTCGTGTAAACGATCCGATATCTTTGGATGTCTTCCGTGTAAACGATCCAATATATTTAGATGTCTTCCGTGTAAACGATCCGATATCTTTAGGTGTCTTCCGTGTAGATGTCTTCTTTAGATGTATTTCGTGTAAACGACCCGATATCTTTAGATGTCTTCCGTGTAAACGGCTTTTTTTATATCTTCCTTGTAAACGACTTTTTTATGTATTCCGTGTAGATGTCTTCCATGTAGATATCTTCCATGTAGATGTCTTCTTTAGATGTATTCCACGTAAACAATCCGATATATTTAGATGTATTCCGTGTAAGTAAACGACTTTTTGTCTTCCGTGTAGATGTCTTCTTTAGATGCCTTCCGTGTAAACGACATTTTTTATATATTCCGTGTAGATGTCTTCCATGTGGATGTCTTCTTTAGATGTATTCCGTGTAAACGATCCGATATATTTAGATGTCTTCCGTGTAAGTAAACGACTTTTTGTCTTCCGTGTAGATGTCTTTCGTGTAAACGACTTTTTTTATGATTCACCACCGAAAAGATTCATCAAAATAGAAGAAATATGATTATATAACGCTTTATCATCGAATAATTGATTATTCACGTTTACTTTGTGTTTGTCAGAAATCTGTCCTCATTTTTCAACGCCTCAGTAAATTTTCCGAGCTCAAAGATAATTTTCTCGCGAATCCCCTCATATTTCTCGCATTGAATCATTGAGTTTATTTGTACAGTAATCACCGAGTAGCTCTTGACGATAGACGAATGAGTAAACTGTGAATACTCCGACATTTCATATTTGTATACTGTATTCTGGGTAATAACTTGGGATAACCCGAATGGCGCGCAGCATTGTTTATTTAGAAATAATAAATCAGATTCATTTCAATTCAATTCAAAGAACAATTTTATATGACGCCATTTAGAGAGCAAACTCTCCTTAAGGGTGCTTTCGCTCGGAACTCGAACCCACTTATATTAAACAAATCACGTCTGACAGCTGTAACCTTATTTTTCTATAACTTTCGTATATATTTTCGTCGAGATAAGAGAGGATGGCGAGACAGTTAAAGATATTGTACAATAGTGACAATATGTGAATTTTACGTCTATTTCTCCCATTCAACCAGTTAAGTACTTTCTGATATGAAGAAATATGATCGTTTTTATTGTAAGTGTGCGCCACTGGTACAAAGAACTGTAGCAATATATGGATGGCTGTTGCTCGATGCTCGGAGAATTCAGCTCACGTTGAAAAGTCGTAGATCGGTGAAAGGTAGAAGAGATTCCTCTTAGGCAGATAGTAGATGGTCGCAAGTAAAAGGCAGTAGGCAGAATGAACTGTCGATTTATTTTCCAAGCCGTTTAGCGCTTCTTAAATGCGGCCGATCGCTCATCGCAAACGCCTGTTTTCGCCGGTGCACGCCGCCATAACTCGCGAAATATCACAATTTTCGCCAGTTTTGCGCATGCAGAGGCCGGCCGACTTTCGATACTGTCTCGCGATGGCCGCGCACAAGGTACATTTCAGATACGGTCGCGACACAGCACGAACCCGAACAAACATAAAATGTACATACAAAATCGAAAAATACCAAATAACATCAAAATATAACTAACTTACAAAGATAAACAACCAGAAAACAAATACATTATAAGTTTTGGTGACGCATACGCCCAATACACATATAAATTAGAATTTATAATGAAATACATACATGAATTTATGCAAGTTACAGGAAAATCAATTATATTTTTATGGTGACGCATACGTCCGATACAGTAAGTAAAAATAAATCAGACAATTTTTTTTATTCAATCTAAAAATTTAATTGAAGCTACTAACATATAAATTGTATGGAATTTAGCATAATGTCTAGTGATCGTACTCTTAAGCAATATTTTGACGTTTATCTTAAGTGAGATTTTTTTTTATTATCTATTATTGTTCACTGAAAACTTTTGGTTTATTATCTCTTTCTACAGTAGACATGGCGTCAAGTCTAGTTGAATACGCAGATTAACAAGCAAATCCTCTCGTCAGACCAGTTCTTCAATGGACTATGTGGCTGGATAATATATGTCCTCCGAATGAATAGGATAGTCAATATTTTCCAGAAATTATGCAGATGTGAGAGTAATAATAGTCTTTTACTGAATCACCCACGGAATCTGCCTTATCTCATAACGTTGAATGGTGTAATTTGCTGGGGGAATCTCCTGAATCAAAGAGATAAAGAGTTTTCTTGAGGAAAATCTTAAAAAGTTTCCACCAATCACCAAATGTGGTGAAAATGACTGAAAATTAGCGTATTCATAACAGTTTTATCTCATTTTTATTTATTATTTATTCGTCCTTAAATTTATGTTATATTATTACATACGTACCACCAATCGTCTCCCTGTCGGGGTAGTCAGAGAGGAGAGAATGCTAGACAGATATATCATATAATTCTTTATTAATACTCAAATTCATGTGTTGCCTGCGTTGCTAAGATGGTAAAACACCTGTCTTCCAATCCAGATGTCGTGGCCTCGATTCAAAACCAAACAAAGGAAATATATAGACGATTCGAAATTGATTATCATGAATACACACAAGTTATATTGCGCTTCTGTTGTATACATTACAACCAGTAGGGTTTATTATGGTATATTATTAAAAATGAAAATTCTTTAGATGAAATTAAAAGCCATCATCACCATACTCTTATAAAGGCTTATCACCCTTCGCTCTTTCAGAATTTGATTAATTTAATCGTGTTAAGCTTTTATAGCTCTTCCCAAACTTATCGTTCTTTCTATACTAGTCATATGTATTATTTTTGTAAATCTTTCATCACCATCTCAACGCCGTTTTTTTCTTCATTCCATCCGCATTATTGCCTAATGCTCGCACTCCT
This sequence comes from Odontocerum albicorne, assembly GCA_949825065.1. Classification (NCBI taxonomy): domain Eukaryota; kingdom Metazoa; phylum Arthropoda; class Insecta; order Trichoptera; family Odontoceridae; genus Odontocerum; species Odontocerum albicorne. Next base: position 46,962,655 of record OX463842.1, read on the forward strand.
TATTGTCATACGTTTGTTTTTTTCTTCATTCCATCCGCATTCTTGCCTAATGCTCGCACTCCTTATTCTGTCATACGTTTGTTTTTCTTCATTTCATCCGCATTCTTTCCTAATGCGCGCACTCGTTATTCTGTCATACGTTTGTTTTTCTTCATTCCATCTGCATTCTTTCCTAATGCTCGCACTCCTTATTCTGTCATACGTTTGTTTTTCTTCATTCCATCCGTATTCTTTCCTAATGCTCGCACTCCTTGTTCTGTCATACGTTTGTTTTTCTTCATTCCATTCGCATTCTTGCCTAATGCTCGTACTCTATATTCTGTCATACGTTTGTTTTTATTCATTCCGTCCGCATTTTTTCCTAATGTTCGCACTCCTTATTCTTTGTTTTTTTTCCGCACGTTCTAAGCAACACTCTCATTTCTACTACATTTTTCTTACTTCAATCCTTTTTTTATTCACTTCTTAAGTTTCGTTTGCATATCCTAATGTCGGGACCAAGATTGCATTGTAATCAGCCAGTCTTGCTTCCCTTGAAAGGTGCGTACCGACCATCTTAACGCTCCGTTCAGTTAAGAATAACCTGTGTGACCTTGATAGAACCTACCCTCATGGGCAGCTTTGAGAACCAGCAACCAACTGGTTCAATTTATGTCAAGACAAATATCTTACTTGAATCACTTTTTTTTTTTTTTTTGTCACGTCGAAGTTTCACTTGCCTATCCAAGACCTTACCTATCCAAGACCTTACCTATCCAAGACCTTACCTATCCAAGACCTTACCTATCCAAGACCTTGCCTATCCAAGTTGAGACCACGTTACCATTGTGAGATGCCAGCACTGCTTTTTTTAAAGCTATGTTAATAATAATGAAATTGGGTTGTGTATAATTAATCAAGTTGGATCGGTCTCGATCTCGATCTAAAATACAGAAGACTGCAACTCTACAGTGGTTAACCTATGGCGCAGAAGAACTGAGACGACAAGGCCATCCACAGAGCTTGAGTTGGACTGAAAGGAGTTATTTCATTCAGCTTATTTGTGGAAAAAATTGGTTTCCACCAACAGACATACTGCCGATACTTGGTCTTCAGGGCCTCGTTAGCTCACTGGTAGATGCACCACGTGCAGGTGAGGTTGAATTTTGGGCTGTTGGGATGGTGGTGTAGCCTTTTACACACGAAGTAGTAAAATTAATAATTACGTATATATTTTTTGTACATAAAATTTACATAACATATACTCACTCGTATAAATATAATATTACAACAATCGTTGCTAGTTTTCAAATTGTCTACTTTATTACATTGGTGTCTTTAATATCCATTATATTTTTTGTTATATTTTGTGTGGACCGTTATAAAAAATAGCCTTCAACGAATTCAGTGTTGAGTGGACGCTTAATGACAGGAAATGCTAGTGACTTGCATCTTCCGCCTTGCTTTATTAGCTATGGAATAGTACACGCAGCCAGGGGCCTAACTGAATGTTTTAACGCCCGGGGCAGTAAAAAATGCGCCCCGTGTGTAATACAATACTTGTAATTTTGATGGAGATTTTAACATATAATGTGGTAGGTATAGATAAACGTTTATATAATATTGTAATTTGTTTTATCAAACACTGTTTATTCCACTTTTTGTAACGGTATAACCCTACCGGTTTCAAGGCTTTCACCTCATCATCAGGGGAGCACTAACAATACTGAATTCTGTTTGAACTGGCACCGAGATACACGCTTCTAACGGTAAACATTCGGGCTGGGGGCTGAGGGAGGCATGGGACGACCTCCGCAAGCAGCGGAGAGATTCTTTGTATATATGTGTTTGTCAGATGTTCACCTCTAATTTATTCTGAAATGGCTAATCATTGTCACCGTAAAAACCATACATTTTCTATCGATGATGCAAAATTCTTACATACTCGTATCAGTAGTAACGGAAATAAATTGGACAGATTAGAGGCCCTAGAAACTTCTAAGTCAGTGCATCGAGGTGAACATCTGGAAAACACATATATACCATGAATCTCTCCGCTGCTCGCCGAGGTCGTCCCATGCCGCCCCCAGCCCCCAACCCGAATATTTATCGTTAGAAGCGTGTATCTCGGTATCAGTTCGAACATAATTCAGTCTTGTTTGTGCTCCCCTGAAGATGAGGTGAAAGCCTTGAAACCGGTAGGGTTATACCGTTACAAAAAGTGGAATAAACAGTGTTTGATAAAATAAATTACAATGCGTCTCCATTGTTCGCCTTACTATCCATGGACTTCGTAACATCCTTCTCCAGCACCACATTTACTATCCATGGACTTCGTAACATCCTTCTCCAGCACCACATTTCAAACGCATCTATTCTACGTCTCTCGCTTACTCTTAGAGTCAAAGTATCGTACTTAATTATGGTAGGGGCATTTCATCGTGATGGTGGTGATTCTGCTCTTCCAGATATTTTCTAGCTTTGACATCGTATTTTCTTGCTATTCCTACAAACACCATACACTTATCTCTTAAATTCACCTTGCGAGCTTTTATCAGATCTGTAAATATGACACCGGATTATTTTTTATAGAAAATACACATTTATTGTATGAAAATGGTAAAAAATATTTTATTCTTAGTATTGCCCATCGCTAGCTATACATTTTTGTGATGCGATTCTGCAGCAGTTTTCTTCAAATGGTAACAGAAAATCATGCATGCTGTCCGCAAATCATAGTTTTCAGGCACAAAAACAAACATGTTCAACGCTATGAAAACATATGTAGTTGTATTAAACTTGTATTGAGTTAAAAGTCTTTGACAAATGTAAACACAAGAAAAAGGCGCCAATGATGCGGTTTGACAGTCACTACATTGACAACTAGAGCCATCTATGAGGTAAATTCCGGTTTCATATTTACAGACCTGATAAGTGTTTCAATAACTTCATTATATTCAATAATTCCAGTAATTGAGTATTATTTTGAAAAAATACCTAAGTCTGCTCTCATTTCATTGTTGATTTAAGGTAGTCTTCTTAATTTTAATCTGCTAAAGTTTCGTATAGCTGAAGCTACTAAAACCGAAAGAGCTGAAAATATTTGCAACATAATTTCGATGTTTAGATAAGATTTCTTCCATGATCGTATTGAGAAGAGAAGTAACCTTTGGTCCAAATTCTACAATAATTATTAAAGTTTAAAACTGCCAATAACAACGAAACTTATGTTCTGCGCCCATAATCAAGATACGCCCGGGGCTGTTGTCCCACTCGCCCATTTATTGTTTCGCCCCTGCACGTAACCATTACTTCATTTTGTTGTCAAATCATTTTCTTTCATATAAAAATGAAATACTTTAAATAACATACATAGTGCATGGTCTAATCCTTGAAGAAAATGTAAGAAGAAAGAGGAATCGAAGTATCTCGATGAGGTGTCTGGATATAAAAGAGGGAAATAAATATGTGTCGAAATAGGACATTTTAACACTCTGTCCTCTCTGCCTATCCCAGCAATGAGCAGGAGTGGTGATAATTTTATATGTATGTATTATTATAAAAAAACTTTTCGAGAAGTTGAGAGTTAATAAGGTGAAATCGTAATTTGTTTTTATCAAACACTGTTTATTCCACTTTTTGTAACGGTATAACCTTACCGGTTTCAAGGCTTTCACCTCATCATCAGGGGAGCACAAACAAGACTTATTGTGATGATGAGGTGAAAACCTTGAAACCGGTAGGGATATATAGTACCGTTACAAAAAGTGGAATAAACAGTGTTTGATGAAAACAAATTACGATGTCTTTAAACCTCCACAATGTCTTAACTATGAATTATATATAAGGTGAAATCCTTAAACCTTTATTGGTGTTAAGTGGGATGAAAATAGTACGTCAAGGGAGTTTGAACATGTTGAATGGATGGGTGATGAAAGATTGACTCAACAAATTTGTTATGCAAGCATAAATGGAAGTTGTAGAGAAAGGCCAAGAAAAGTATCGTTGGACCAAGTGAATAAAATGTTGAAAAAGCGAAAGGTAACGAGTGATGACCTCCGTGGCCTAGTTGGTAAGACGCTTGTCTTTCAACTCGGAGGTTGCGGCTTCGATTTCCGTTGGAGCCCAAATTTTTTTCAAAAAAGGTTTTCACTTGAGGTCTATTTAACATATTTTTGGTTGATTGGAAGATATTGCCACATGGCAATAATGGACTGCTAGGTTGTAATGTATACAACAAAAGTGTAATACAATACAATAAACCGATTAAGAGAAACAAAGGGAACTGTATGATGTGGAGGAGGCGAAGAAAGAGTATCGTGATAGAAAAGTTTGACGGTCTGTCATCTCTGCCTTCCCCATCTAGAAAATGACGTGATGATGTGTATGTTTGTAAACCTTTCACTGTGTTTTCTTATTTTTTCAATCCCCTAAAACAAGGGAGGTAAAATTAAATGGTATATTACGATAAATGACTAATAAATTCCTCGTAATATGACTGCTACTTTAATTAACAATAGTATACTCATAACTCAAAATCACTACAATATATGTATCATAACGTCTACTGAAATATTTCCCGTCATGAGCTTCGGTTTATCCATGTGCTGTTACGCCCCAGAAACCTGGACGATAAAGGCTGCAGATCGATGGAGAAATAATGTTCTTGTGATGTGATATTGGCGACAAATGTTGATGATCGATAGAGAAATAATGTTCTTGTGATGTGATATTGGCGACAAATGTTGATGATCGATAGAGAAATAATGTTCTTGTGATGTGATATTGGCGACAAATGTTGATGATCGATAGAGAAATAATGTTCTTGTGATGTGATATTGGCGACAAATGTTGATGATCGATAGAGAAATAATGTTCTTGTGATGTGATATTGGCGACAAATGTTGATGATCGATAGAGAAATAATGTTCTTGTGATGTGATATTGGCGACAAATGTTGATGATCCCTTCGGCCTGCCAGTCATACAATAATCTCAATATTAAAAAAATATAAATATTGTAGAAAAATATAAATGCGTGCACTGTGAAGAATACATAGGGTAACAATATATTATGACAGAATAAAAAATGAAGTGAGTAGGAATGAATGTGAACTTAAGGCTGATGTATTAAGTCGTCGTCGTTGCTGGGCCTAGTAGTCGAGGATCCCCTCACCACTCCAACATCAATTCAGTTAGAAAGCAATGCTGTGCCGTGGAGTTTTTTTAAGTGGATGAGCTGTTGCACACCAACAAACTCACTGGCCATACCGCTGTACTGGAAACGATGGCACGCTGAATTAAGACAGTCGGACCACCCCAGTATGTTTTTTCCACTTTTTTTGTGAAGAATATATATGACCGAAGTCATAGGTCTCTTTATACCCTCGAATACTAGGTGGAAAACATACCTGTGTTATTCGAGGGGTGTAAATATCAAAGCGTGGGGTTCGAACCGACGATCTTCCGCACGGAGGTCCTGTTGTGCGTTACCGCGCGGCCAGGCACCATGCATGATTTAAGTAAGATGAATATTACTCTGGGATGGTTTGGGCATTTAGAACGAATAAATTAAAAAAATACTAACAAAACAAATATGCTGTGCGAATGTGAGTGAAACGTGTGGTAGGGGTTAGACCAAGGAAAGTATGATTGGATCAAACAAATTGTATTTTGAAAGAAGAAAATGTAAAATGTTAGAGAAATCGCGAGAGTTATTAGATCGAAATATGTGTATCACGGTAGGAAAGTTAGGCGCTATGTCGTCTCTGCCTACCCGTAATGTTATGTATTTAGTTCATGATTGTTGGTATAAGTATTTCGTTGATCCTGTCTCCAATATACGAGTAAATTATCTCCGCAATGTCGATGCTTCACTGTTTGAATTTCACATTAGCGGCAGAAAATCCCTGAGTCAATTTGCACTCCTCTCAATGATTTTCGCGCGTCATCCACAGTTGCGGATTAGTCGGTTCGTGTCCGATTGTCGAATTTAATTGACAGATACACTCATCTTAACGGTTACCAACATTAGACGGTTTAACAGTGAATATAAATAAATATACAGTGCAAATGTGAATGGAAGAGGAACGAATGATTAGATTAAATGTATGATACTTTGAAAGAAGGAAATATACAATAAAATGTTGGAAAAATCGTAGAAACTATATCAGAAGATGTGTGGATGTAGAAGAGGCACAATATGTGTATGTGTGTCGCGATAGCTAAGGCTGACGCTCTCTCATTTCTGCCTTTCCCGATAGGGAGACGGCGTAATGATGTGTATGTATATATGTATGTATGTAAGTATGAATGGCTTTGAATGTTGGTGTAGAATCGAAGTATTTTCAGAAAAGTTTTGCTTTATTTCGTGCATCGCCTTTACGCACCTGTTTCGGATTTATCGATTTCACACTCGGCGCTTTACGTTGCTATAATATTTTTGCTTTTCGCTATGTTATGACTGATTGTTTCTCTTTGTGTGGGCAAATCCAACATCCGCAGTTAGCAACATTGTAACGCTTGCTGTTAATCAGCAGAAACAAACTCCAAATTGTCAGTTCTTAGAATATCAAACCCCGTCCCAGTAAGTCGGATTCATGAACTGAATGAAAGAAATTATTTTATGAACAATGATACTGTGATTTTTAAATAATAACTGGTGTTGCAATGTATGATAGTGTAATGTATCCCTACCAATGTTAATATGTTATCTTATCGTATACTCTTATCCACTTCCAATAAATATTATAAGTTATCGTTAAGCTTATCGATGTCAACCATATCTGTACTATGTAATCTAGAACCTATATATATTAGTGTTATCACATGTATGTCAAACTTAACTCAATGTACTCGTATTATGTTTAAATTTATTATCTTGTTGGCGGTTATCTATCCAAATTCAATAAATATTTGGTATCACTAAATGGAAGAAAACTGCGAACGAGATAAATCGCCTGATATCGATTTGACCTTAAGGGCAACTATAACATACCCGACAAATTCCTTCTTAATCTATCTAAGAATCGTGCGTATGGTTATCTTTGTTTTAAATAGGACGTCATATCAGAGGCCGCAATCTTAAAGCCACTACGATGTTAACATCATCGTTATTATTACTTCTATAATACTGTTAATATTATACTTCAATGTAATTCAACCATTATACAAATAAAATTACACAGTTGAAATTCTAAAAGTGTTTTCGTTGCAAAAGGCCATAACAATAGAGTAAGCAATGACGGATTATGGATACTTGTTTTTTAGAATTTAATACTATTAGTGGAACCATAAAATAATCTTGAGATGGTTTAAACATGTCAAAAAATGAGCTCTTAACCTTTACCTTCCTGTGCTAAAAAAATCCGCCCGTTCCGGTGATGTGTATTCAATACATATGTAAAAATGAGATTTAAAATCGGAAAAATAAGAATATTCTTAGCCAATTGCTTAAATCAGTCGAAAGTGATGTTAATTGAAATTTTATTGCTGAAAACATGAAGAAAAAAAACATCGGACGACGTTCACAAAACGGGCGAAGCGACCACCTCGAACGAAAGCCGGCTGGCTACTAAACGAGAGAAGCGACCGAACTGAGATTCTATTTTTTGCGTTCACATATATCGAAGTAGAGTGAGAGTGTAGACGTGAATAGAGTTGTTTGCTCGCCCATACGGATTTTTAGAATGAATATGCCTACATCACACACTGGTACACGTTTGATTGTATTGGTGAATTTATTCCCGATTTTCACAAAATATCTCTGATGTGGCCGATAAGTGCTAATTATTATTAATATTATTTTTTCATTCAGCGCGTAAATGTATTACGGAGCAATACCTAAAATCTGAACCCAGTATTTATTATATTTATAGAGATATTAAAGTTTTTAGAAGCAATGTGTACTAGTTACACATCACAGAACAGGAAGGGTTAAACACAAAGCAAACATATGTCTGAAATAAATGGGGCGCGAGAAAGAAAGAGATCTAAGAAAATAGATGATAGATGAGAAGTATGAGAAACAAAACATTATATTGTAATTTATTTTTATCAAACACTGTTTATTCCACTTTTTTATGACGGTATAACCCTACCGGTTTCAAGGCTTTCACCTCATCTTCAGGGGAGCGCAAACAAGACATTTAACGTCATAAAAAAAGTGGAATAAACAGTGTTGGATAAAAATAAATTACAATGTCTTTAAACCTCCACAATGTTAATGCCTTAACTATAAACAACATAAAACATTATATATGACGAAATGTATGAGTGTAAAATATGGTAAGGATGATTTTATGGATAGAAATGTGTGTGCATCTGTCCTCTCTACATACCCTCATAGGGACATCGTGTGATGTTTGTTTATTTTAAAAATAATCATAAATTAATTTTAACCTAATGCATTTACTTACATATATCATTTTACATTCCAGAACTTATATTTATACATATTTACTTGGACAATTCTTAAATACGATTCTCGTATCTCCTCGAAATTGAACACACAGTGAAAACGATAAGTCCAGATGCATTTCTAATAGCACTCATAAAAGTTCTGTGTCTACTTCAGTGGTTCTTAACTCGAAGACTCCATTAATAAAACCGAGGTTTATTTTGGTCACGCTTTTCAATATGTCCGCACTGTCAATTCGGATTTTTCTAATTCAAAATGGTATATTTTCTTTAAACTGAGGTGATCGAGGAGGAAGAGGGTTGAACAAGATGAGCCCATACATTTTAATGGCATTCGATTTTAATAATGTCTTGTATCACTTTGTTTTTTCTGTCAATAAATAAGATTTTTACATTATTATTATATGAATGAATGAATGAAGGATGAATAGAAATATTGCCTTATTTCATCGAAGTACCCAATAACTCACCTCTTAAAGGGAAAATATGTAATGTCCGTGTTTTATAATCGCCGTTGGGGTTGCAATGGGGTGAGGCGGTTTACATACTGTTTCCCTACTCAACTCGTTAAGGCATATTGCGAGACTCTGAATTCGTAGCCAATATCAGAGCTTTCTTTATCAGGGTATCGATTACCTCCACGACCTGTCATTGCCCTGCAAAGGGGTAGCATATGTCCACCTAGTCTTTGTTTGATTGAAAATTGGTTCGTTAATTTTGTTTATTTAAAATACATTCCCTGGGATTTCATTTCTATAATCTGATTTAAATAGATACGACAATAGTGTGAAAAGTTAAACTAAATATGCAATAGATTATTTTATATTTTATTTCAGCAGTCAAATGACCTTTTTTTGATACAACGTTTAAAAATAAACAACAAATAATACTTAATATTGATATTTAAGTATTGTTATACGAGTGTAGTAGGAAATAGTGGAAATAAATAAATAAATCCGTGGCCTGGTGGTAAGACACTTGTCTGCCGATCCGGAGGTTGCGGGTTCGATCTTGATTATGCGTTCCGCGTCACTTAAGGGTAGATCTTGATTATACATTCCGCGTCACTTAAGGTTAGATCTTGATTATGCATTCCGCGTCACTTGAGGGTAGATCTTGATTATGCATTCCGCGTCACTTAAGGGTAGATCTTGATTATGCATTCCGCGTCACTTAAGGGTAGATTTTGATTATACATTCCGCGTCACTTAAGGGTAGATCTTGATTATGCATTCCGCGTCACTTAAGGGTAGATCTTGATTATGCATTCCGCGTCACTTAAGGGTAAATCTTGATTATGCATTCCGCGTCACTTAAGGGTAGATCTTGATTATGCATTCCGCGTCACTTAGGGGTAGATCTTGGTTATGCAAACCGAGGTATGGGTGTAGTATATTTTTTATTATACAACAATATGATAAAGACACATATAATTGCATGTTTATTAAAAATAAGAAAGAATGTAGAAATGGATACGAAAAGCTTAACTGACTTGATTGATCAAGATAAAAATACATTTGTAAATTCTCCATAACGTTTACGAGATATTTGAAATGATTAATTTTTGGCGTGTATTGATGCGGGCTGTTAACATTGTAACGGGATGCGAAAAAAACAATGTGATATGATATCTTTGTTTTGTTAGCGTTTTGGTGAGGTTTGGATTTTGTCGACAAATAGCTTCGACATTTTTCTTCGTTTTTCGTGCACTTGACATAATTTCAAATCGAATAATTGTTTAATTATTTATAGGAACTTTATGACTTACATATCAAAAAGCTCTCTGATTCATTGACTTACATTTTAAAAAGCTCTTAGATTCATTGACTTACATTTCAAAAAGCTCTCAGATTCATTGACATACATTTCAAAAAGCTCTCAGACTTTCGAGTCTCCTGTATTAGACATCGTGTGACGTTATTATAAGTTTATTAGGCATTTCATCATGATTTTTGCCAATAACAATTTGAAGGAAAGGAGGAAGTGGAAAAATATTCATAAAACTACTCTAGTATCAAATATTTAAGGAATTTTAATAATAATAATAAAATTATATAGAGCACACTTTCTTCAGAGGCGCTCTAACTTTATATTCTAACCTACTACTATATTATGGACAGATTAAAAATATTCTAAAATAAATATTTATAAGATGAGAGGTGGTGGTAAGAATAAGAAGGTGGCGGCTGTGGTTATTAGATGAGGTACTTCTGCGCAACTATTTATTTAAAAAAAAACATATTTAGTAAGACAACCGCAGAAAACTAGCCAAAAGAAAACCAACTACAAAGAAACCGTATGTATATCTTCCGATCTGTGGATTCAGCTTTAGGTGGAGTGTAGTGTTCATATATTATATCATAAATTTTAATAAGACTTCCCAAAAAAGGTTTTCTCCAAGTCCTTCCTAAAGTTGTACACGCCACCCATATCTCTAACACTTTGAGGCAGAAAAAAATGTTAACTAAAATGACATTACAAACTCTAGGTTTTTAAGAATAATTAATTTAAACTATTTCATTTGGTACTATTTGACATTTTGAAGTAATTAAAGGATTAATCCGATTGAAATATGCACAATAATATTAATCCAGAATTAAACTTTCACTATAATAAAATATTGTACGCAGCTTTAAGAATAACAAAAAATCTAACAAATGAGAATTAATTTAAAGTTCAAACATAGATGGACAAATCACGGCTTACTGCTACAATAGCGCCCGTGCGAAGTTTTGGATAATACATTCAGTTATGAGACTGTGAATTAGTGAGGAATAAAAAGCGAGTAGGTGGGCATGTTGAAGGGGTGGGAGACATTTATACTTGTGTAAAGATCATATGAGATGTGTAAAGGACACTCGAAAGAAATTGTGGTTAAAGGTGTCCTTTCCCATCTTATAAATGCATGTATCATAGATATATGATAAAATATATCATAAATATATTTTATCTATTTTTATATATTTATATATCTATGATAAAATATATCATAGATATATTTTATCATAGATATACCACAAGGATCCAATTTAGGTCCCCTACTATTCCTCATATTAATAGACGACATTCAAAATTCCATAAGTCACTCGACATGTTTATTGTTCGCTGACGACTTGAAAATATTCAAAAAGATCAATTCACCTCAGGACTGTGCACAGTTACAACAGGACCTAGACTCCCTAGTCTCCTGGAGTGAGCAAAATCATCTTCTGTTCAACATTAATAAATGTGTCTGTGTATCTTATAGTCGATCGTTTTCACCAATCCACCATCAGTATACTATACACGGAGTGGCACTAAACAGAGTTTCTGAATTCAAGGATTTGGGCGTAACCTTCGATGTCGGACTCACGTTCGTTAACCATGTCTCACGTTTGATATCGGACTGTTACAAACTACTCGGTTTTGTAATGAGAATATCAAGAGAATTTAACAGCACCGATATCCTCCGAAACTTATATAATTATCTAATTAGAAACAAATTAGAATATGCATCTACGGTTTGGGCTCCTCACCAGCTCAAATACAAAAACAATATAGAACAAATACAAAAAAAAATCCTCAGATATCTATGGTACAGCACAAAGGGCGATTACCCAAAATATGCTCACCATGCCGAACTTCTCACGGTGTGTAACTATAGAAGCCTTGAAACAAGAAGGCAAGAATCCATTGCGATATTCCTAATAAAGGTTTTCCAAGGTTCCTTTAACTGTCCCGCGATTCTAGAAGCACTAAGTTTATATGTACCCAATAAATATATCCGTGCAAGGAATCACCCTCTGTTCTACATACCAACTTACAGGACGAATATCATGGCCAAAAACTCAGTCACCCGTGGTATAGAGATATTGAACCAATTGAATGACACGGTTGATATATTCTCGGTACCGTCTAGCAGTATGAGAAGAATCCTGGCTGATATTATTCCTAACAAATAAGCTAACGCTAGAAGCAAACCCTCTTTGTGTAACAGGAGAAATCCGTGCAAAGTGGATAAAAAAAAAAAAAAAAAAAAAGATATCTCCTTGATATGTATTGTAAAGGTGGCTTCCTATCATATAGTACCCTATAAAGGTGGCTTCCTATCATATAGTACCCTATTGTCATCCGGCATATGATAGAAATATGTAATTAGTTTTTTCACGTTTGTTTTGTGCAACCAAGAGTTGGTGGATATTTTAACCTGGATATTTCTGAAGGCAGATTCTTTCTTGCTATCAGATATTATAGCTCCCAGACCTTTGACCAACTGATAAGTAAAAAATGTTTTGTCCGCGATGTGATACTTGGGTAGAAGTTACACAGTTTAAGGGAAAAGTTTCGGATATTATTGCATCTTTTGCTAGACGGTCAGCGACTTCGTTTCCATGTAAATTACTCTGATGAATCTTGTGTTATTCATTACGTCGTGATTTTTCAAGTTTTATTTTTTTATTGTTGCTGGACACGAGTTTAATGTCCTCTCTTTTAATTGGCAATAACTGTTTTATGTTCCTCTTTGTACGAGACTCGGCGGGAGGTACGGAGGAGGTTGTCTGTCAAGTGCCGGGTGATGTAATCATACGACATAATAAATCTATCAAATACATATGTATCCATTTCCTGAAATGTTCGCTGAAAAACCACGTTCTGAAAAAGACGAGGGCGCTGAAACCGGAGTAAAATAGGAAAAAGTGCGGAAAAATTAAAGAGATGACTGTTTCAAAACTAAATGTTTTTCAATAATGAAATATATTTACCTATGCTGTTTTTTTATATTTTTTTAGTGTCATTCTGATCAATAAGATACGATGATCAATTTTTTTTCAATACATTGTTTTTTTTTTTACTACATACTATCACGATGTTTCCATGGTGGGCTAGGCAGAGAGGAGGGAGCGTCAGACTTTCACATTTCGACACACATATTTCGCCTCTTCCACATCCATGCAACTTCTCTTACAGCTCCTACGATTTCTCTTAAATTCAAATCCTTCTATTGGCGATCAAATTTCCAGAGAGTACCTTGTAATTATTTATAACATAAACATTTTAGGAATCAGTTTTGATTTTTTTTAAGTTTGTGGTATTTATATGTAATTATGTAAATTACTCACACTGGGAAACTTGTCCAAGCCTCTAACGTGTTCGAACTTCAGACTCGAATTAAAGCTCTCCAATAGTTTTACTATTGCCCTGTTTTCCTGTTGGGGTAGGCATAGTGAAGAGAGCGTCAGACTTTACACAGACAATCCACACAGGTGAGACAGTCCTAAAATCAATCGTACCAATATAATACAATAGGTAAGATAAAATCATGATTATTTAGGGACTTGTGTTTCGCATAGAAGGATGAGGTTTGTTTGAATAAAAGTCGTCGAGATCGGAATAAGTAAAGAGAAAGTTTATTGTATGTGTCTGTATTTATAATGTATAGAACGGCGCAGAACATGTCGCTGTCTCGCTTCCGCCGGACACATGTTTATTGTTGCACGATTCTATATACATTTCATACTACGGTCTGCAGGAGAGGCAAGAGATATATCGGTGTCTCGCTCTTCGCTACTAGTGAGTTCAATGACCGCACGGGTGACCTTCGCTCGGCGCCGCCTCGCACTCACCACTTTCGAGTTCAATGACCGCGCGGGCAAAGGTCGCCTCAATGGGTTCAGTGACCGCACGCACGGTCGCTACAATTATAACGGGGTCAAAAAAATATTTACTAGACCTACATATATACAATCATGCCATTTCTCTATCAGGGTAAGCAGAGATGGCAGAGTGATAGCATTTCCTATCGCGATACAGTTCAGGAGGATTCTCTGGCATTTTCTTAATTTTAGCTCTTTAATGGGAGACAGGTTATTCTATTTTAGCTCTTTAATGGGAGACTGGTTATTCTATTTTCGAATATTAAATAACTTTGTATTTGGTTTGATCGTATTATCAGTATTTTTTCCCTTTAATATTTTTACTCGTATTTATGATTTTTTCAAGATATTGATATTTTATATTTTATTAAGTAAATGTTGCTATCTTTTGTAGAGAGCACTTATCTGTTGTATATATTTCCAATCAATAAATAATGCGAAAATGTAACAGTTATTTTCGTGCAACTCTTAAAAGGTTTTCCCATGTCACCGTTTTAATGTAATATACATCGATATTTAGTTTGAATGGTGGTAGGTAGGTTACTTAACAATTCAAAGTTAAAGTTACCAATCACCTGCTATTGTATACAAGAAAGAGGACAAACCAAAAAGTAACAATATTTTAACGCATTATTGTCGGTAGTTTTATACGTCACATTTTATCGAATTTTCTTTTTGCTGTGAATCGCGATCTCTTGCATGTTCCGAAGGAGCTCAATACGACCTTCGTGACCTAGTTGGTAGTGCCCCTGTCTTTCGAATACTGTAGTGGAAGGTTTTTCGACAAATGTACGTTATTAATCACTTGTTGATTGGAAAAAAATATTTATTGCAATAAATACAGCTGATATTTAAAATAAAATCTTTGTCAAAAGATCATTGCAATCGGACTCGATGCATAAACTGTTATTTATTTTGTTTATTGTTTATAGTTAAGGCATTAACGTTAAGGCATTAACATTAATCCGCCTTAACAAATCCTCTAATTTATTCTGAAATGGCAAATCATTGTCACCGTGAGAATCATACTTTTTCTATCGATGATGCCAAATTCTTACATATCAGTGGTAACGGAAATAAATTGGACAGATTAGAGACCCTAGAAATTTCTAAGTCAGTACACCGATCGGAACATCTGTTGAACAGTTATTTCCCAAAAATCTCTCCACTCTTAGCCGAAATTGTCCCGTGTCTCCCTCACCCTCCAGCTTCCAACTGTTGAAGCGTGTATATCGGTACCAGTTCGAACAGCATTTAGTCTTGTTTGCGCTCCCCTGAAGATGAGGTGAAAGCCTTGAAACCGGTAGGGTTATACCGTCACAAAAAAGTGGAATAAACAGTGTTTTGATAAAAATAAATCACAATGTTATTTATTTATTTAAAAAAATATTGCAAATACAATCTGGAGAGCTTATTGTCAGGTGATAATCTCTTCCAACCAATTAGACAAAAGTAAATGAAGTAAGTAACGTGATCGCAAAACACATTCAAATTACTATCCATTCCCACGAAATTCATAAACACATACTTGAGCATCCGTACAAATTAATATCATAAAAGACTATAATTTCCGAATTAAAAGTCCAACCTTAACATTAAACACTAAATCTGAACTTTTTCTTTACTGAAGAAATTAGTATTTTAAGTTAAATTTAGTACATTTTTGTCTTAGCTTTCTTAAATAAGGGAGGACGTGATTTCATTACATCACTTTAAAGTGGGGTCTGACTCAGAATACAAATCACGAAATTTTAAGGTGAGAAATTAGTATTTAGACCGGGCTACGTTTTCGGACCGGGCTGTACTTAAAAAAAACGAGGATCAATTTTTTTTTAAATACATTGTGTTTTTACTACATACTCGTACTTACGTACTATCACGATGTTTCCATGCTGGGTTAGGCAGAGATGAGGGAGCGTCAGACTTTCACATTTCGACACACATATTTCGCCTCTTCCACATCCATACAGCTTGTCTTACAGCTCCTACGATTTCACTTAAATTCTATTCCTTCTTTCAAAATATCATTCTCTTGATCTAACCATACATTCTTGGTATTCATCTACCACGCCTTCCACTTACATTTGCACTGCATATTTATTATGTTAGTCTTTCATCATTAATTTGTTCCGCGTGCCCAAATCATCTCAGTGTGCATTTCTTCATTTTACCACGTTCATCCCTGTCTGTTGTTCTGTCATCCATACATTGTCCCCCACATGTATTATTTGAAGTGCATACATTTCTACAGCATTTATTCGGCTCTTTTCACTATTTTCCACGTCTACGTTTCACAATAATGTATCGAAGTTGGTACTAAAATTCTGCTATAGACTATCGTTTTAGTAGAATTTGATATTTATTTATTTATTTAACACTTTGATTGCAATACAATGTGGCGGGCGTATTGCCAGGCGGCAATCTCTTCCAACCAACCAGACAAAAGTAAATGAAGCAAGTTACGTGGTCACATAAATCATTCAAATGACTATCCATCTCCACGAAATCCATAAACACATACGTGAGCATATGCCCACGAACCCCACAAAGACGGACAATCACCCGAACATTATTTTTCATATAAAGTGAGCGATCATCAATTAAAAGGAAAGGAAAGGATGGTGGAGAGGAAAAGAATAGAAAAATCAGGAATGAAACACGTTATTTTACTGACTAGAAATGAAGAGTTTTTTCAGTCGCTTCTTAAAGCATGCCAAGGACGGAGCGAGTCTTATATTGGTTTGTAACTGATTCCAGAGTCTCACTGCATGGACAGTAAAGGACGACGTAAAGAAAGAGGAGCGGTGAACTGGAAAGGCCAATAAACAATCTCTGTTTGAGCGTAGCGCTAATCCATGATTGGAAAGACGCTGAAAATTTTCGGCGAGATAAGAGGGTGCGGCGGGACAGTTAAGGATATTATACAATAGAGACAGTATGTGAATTTGGCGTCGATTTCTAACATTCAACCAGTTCAATGCCTTTTGGTATGAAGTTATATGATCGTACTTTCGTAGGTTGAAAATAAATCTTAGACACACATCTTGAAGACGCTGCAATTTGTCCAGCTGTTCCTCTGTAATATCCAAGTAACATACGTCCGCATAGTCCAGAATCGGAAAGAGCAGAGATTGTACGAGTAAAATTTTGGTTTTAGTTGGTAGGAATCTTTGCAACACTTTAAGGGAATGAAGGCTGTCTGATTAAGGGAATGAAGACTGTCCGATTCGATTTTATATATGTATGTGCCTCATTGGCCTTGTTTCTTATCGCTTCATGCTGTTAGATATCCCTCGCAACTCTTCCGTCATAAGAAAATACTATCTAAAAGGCAGAATTCTTCAACTTGCTCCAATCTTTTATTACTCACCCACGTATTGCATTTACTTTTATTACTCACCCACATATTGCATTTACTTTTATTACTCACCCACATATTGCATTTACTTTTATTACTCACCCACATATTGCATTTACTTTTATTACTCACCCACATATTGCATTTACTTTTCCTTTCACACTTTTCTATCACCATGACAAAACCTTCTCTTTACATATCTCATGGAATTACTTATCAGACTTCGTTATTTATCCTCATTCTCCGCTCACTCCTTTTTTTTCAATAATTTGTAATAATTAATTACATCAGGATTTAAAAAAATACACTTTTAAAAATAGTTTTATTTTTAAAACCCCGTAATCTTTTGAATACTTCCTCATACATTTCATTGTAGTAATTCGACCTTCGCATTAAATTGTGGATGGTCGTATAGTCTGCATTTTCACGTAAGAGAGGGACCGGCTGAGGCGCCACTGTAGTACATAGTTCTGGCACCCCCTCAGACACGGAGACGCCAGGACGCTCAAAGCACGCCTTCGAAACAGGTACCTACTATGCAGTGAACTAGACACGATGCGATATTTCGTACAATAATATTTTAAGCTTGAAAACCTGATAGAGATTATTTTTACAATGATGCTGTACATAATATTTGTACGAATTTAACGGAAACATGTATTTAAAGTTTATATTCTTAAGTCGACAGTATCATAGGGGTGTGTCTCTGCAGCTGACCAGGCAACCAATAAAGCAAGTCGACTGTTTCAAATATCTAGGAAGCTTCACTACCCGTCACCTTGACCCAGATAGAGAAGTTAACATAGATGCCGAATTTTCAATATGAGATCAGTTTTCTCTAATGATAACTTAAATATTTAACTTCGGCAACGCATGATAGCGTGAAGTACTATATATAGTCTATTTTATTTCATGGTGTTTGATATGGACAATGAAGACTGGAATGCTAGCAAGACCGGAATAAAAGCATTCGAAATCCATCGGAGAATGCTCAGAATTCCTTGGTTTCATAATATCTCAAACAGCTTGTTGATTGGTGCTGCGTCTTGCAGGTGCAGAACAAGAACTCTTAAATATCATAATGTTAAGAAATAGTAATTATCTGAGTCATATATTAACAGGAAAAAAATTCACCTCCTAAAATTAATATTGATTGAGGGTTGACGCGGAATCGGTTATGCTATGCAACATTCACGAATGGACAGGTATCCAGACAGAGGAGCTGTTCAGTGGCGCCAATGACAGATATATTTTCTTAACAGTGATCTTTCTCACGCGAGGGGGAACAGACGCGGCACACAAGAACTCACATTTATTTATCCCTTGATTAAACTTCGAATCGCAGGCAAGAAGATTTCTTAAATCAAATTAAAGAGAGATGGATATGTTCCATCACACCATGTCCCTTTTTGGGTAGGGAAAGAGAAAAATTCTCCACGCTTTAGTTTTTGCCTCATCACGTCGCTTACATTCATACTTATTATTATGCATGCTCTTCAGTTTCTAATACCTCTAACCTTTTTTTCAGAATACCTCCAACTATCTCTTTATATTTTTGTTTTGTACGAGTATAGCTATCATTGTTTTGAAACGTTGTAGCAGTTTTGTCGCCGTCGCCACGGCCAAATTGGTAGAATTAGGCTACGAACTGCTGCCCCATCCACCGTATTCTCCGGATTTGGCCCCGTGCGACTTCTTTTTGTTTCCAAATTTGAAAAAGTCACTCGCCGGGCAGAAATTTGAGTCGAATGAGGAGGTTATCGCCGCCACGGAGGCCTACTTTGCAGACCTCCAGAAAACGTATTTTTCAGACGGGTAAAAGAAGTTGGCGCATCGCTGGGTCAAGTGTATCGAATTCAAAGGAGTATTTTGTTGAGAAATAATTCGCCACTTTTCCAAAAATTTTGTTATTCTTTTGTAGGCTAAGTACTTATCGGACCACCCTCGTATAGCTATCATTGTTTTGAAACATTGTAGCAGTTTTGTATCGATCCTTATATTCTTTCCTCAGTCTACCGCCCATTTCTTGCTCTCGAATCATTTTAGACATTTTATTTTGCCTACTTCTTATTTCAATGTGGTCAAATCATCTCAAGATTCCTTAAAAAAAATTGCTTCCCTGATATTTCTTCATTCTATCGTACATTGTTATACCGAATATATTCTTCGCAAAGCACGCATTTCTACTGCATTTTTGATAACCGCTATCCAAATCGTTACAAATATCAAAATAATTCAAAATCTCAAGAGGAAATAAAAACTACAAGAAATATATCGGGCCCCAATGTAACCAAAAGTCAAAATTAGTTTCCATTGTCAGTATTGATTTTTTTACACAATGAATTAAATTCGTTCATCCAATAATAATTGAGTACGATGATACGAGTATTATACGAGTAGTATAAAAATCACTAAATACGAGTATTATAACAATGAATTTGCAAATCAAATTGATTTTCTTGTTACGTCTATGTGGACTTACTCGTAAATCTTGTGGGGCAATGGGGGTTCTTTCGTTTTGGCAAGACATTTAGTCCGCCTTGGATAAGATTAAGATTATGTGAAATTAAAAACGAATATTACGAGTAGATTAACAGAAATTATGAAAAGGTCCTGGTCCATTGGCGTAGCATCTAACTCGTGATATTTTGCATAGCATCTAACTCATGATATTTGACATAGCATCTAACTCATGATATTTGACATAGCATCTAACTCGTGATATTTGGCATGGCATCTAACTCGTGATATTTGGCATGGCATCTAACTCGTGATATTTGGCATAGCATCTAACTCGTGATATTTGGCATAGAATCTAACTCGTGATATTTGGCATAGCAGCTAACTCCTGATATTTGGCATAGCATCTAACTTGTGATATTTGGCATAGCATCTAACTCGTGATATTTGGTATAGCATCTAACTCGTGATAAAAATTGTTCCAAACTCAACGATAAAACTTGTATGTGATTTATAAACATTTTCCTCAAGATTGTATAATATAATAATAATTGTTTCCCGTTGTTTGCTGAAGTTGTCTCCTTCATCCCTCCACCCACGATCCTCAACCCGATTTTTTCGTTTGAAGCGTACTCGTATATGTCGGTACCAGTTCGAACGTAATTCAGTTTTATTTGTGCTTCCTGATGATGAGGTGAAAATCTTGAAACCGGTAGAGTTATACCGTTATATAAGGTGGAATAAACATTGTTTGACTAAACAAATTATAATGTCTTTAAACCTCTACATTGTTAATGTCTTAACTATAAATAATATAATAGTTTATATTTTGTTATGATAATTGTCTTTTATAAATAATGTACTCGTATATATGTTTTTTTTCTATCGTTTATATGCTATGTACTTAATTTAATTTTTTACACACACATACATTCCATCACGCCATCTCCCTGTCGTGGTAGGCAGAGAGGACGAGCGCCAGACTTTCCTATCTTAACACACATCCTTAAAATCTTTCACATCCATACACTTTTTCATAAATCTACGATATCTCTGACTTTGAACGTTTCTTTCTTTCACAATATCATTTACTTGATCCAACCAAACTTTCCTTGGTCTTCCTCTCACACGCCTTCCACTCACATCTCCACTGTATATCTGTTTTGTTAGTCTTTCTTCATTCATTCGTTGTACATGCCCAAACCATCTCAACAAACTCTTCTTCAACTTACTTAACACGCCTTCAAGTTCACATTAATATATTATCACTTAGTAGATTTTGATACTGCCCAGTTCGAGTGTATATATTTTAGTGTCTCATTGGCTTTATTTACTAACGCTACATGCCGTTTGATATCCCTCTTAACTCTTCCGTCATCTCAGAAAATACTACCCAAACAGCAGAATTCCTCAACTTGCTACTAACTTGAATTTACCGTGTTTTTCAATTATACGGGCTGGATTGTCCCCCAATTACCATGGATAATCGGCGCTCTACTGTATTTACTCTTAACCACAAACATTCTTATGCCCCCAATTACCATGGATAATCGGCGCTCTACTGTTTTTACTCTTAACCACAAACATTCTTATGCCCCCAATTACCATGGATAATCGGCGCTCTACTGTATTTACTCTTAACCACAAACATTCTTATGTCCCCAATTACCATGGATAATCGACGCTCTACTGTATTTACTCTTAACCACAAACATTCTTATGTCCCCAATTACCATGGATAATCGGCGCTCTACCTTTATTTACTCTTAACCACAAACTTTTTTATGTCCCCAATTACCATGGATAATCGACGCTCTACTGTATTTACTCTTAACCACAAACATTCTTATGTCCCCAATTACCATGGATAATCGGCGCTCTACTGTATTTACTCTTAACCACAAACATTCTTATTTCCCCAATTACCATGGATAATCGGCGCTCTACTGTATTTACTCTTAACCACAGACATTCTTATGTCCCCAATTACCATGGATAATCGGCGCTCTACCTTTATTTACTCTTAACCACAAACTTTTTTATGTCCCCAATTACCATGGATAATCGACGCTCTACTGTATTTACTCTTAACCACAAACATTCTTATGTCCCCAATTACCATGGATAATCGGCGCTCTACTGTATTTACTCTTAACCACAAACATTCTTATTTCCCCAATTACCATGGATAATCGGCGCTCTACTGTATTTACTCTTAACCACAGACATTCTTATGTCCCCAATTACCATGGATAATCGACGCTCTACTGTATTTACTCTTAACCACAAACATTCTTATTGTTTTCCTACGTCATTGTTCTTTCGCGATATTTCTTTTGCACATTCCCCCCTTTTGAATTGTATTACGATCTCAGTACGCAGCTTTAAACTAAATTCTTAGTCGTTGCTGGACCTCGCGATAGAGGATTCCCTCGCCATTCCAACATCAATTCAGTTGAAGATCGAAGCTGTGTCGTGGAGTTTTCGTCTCTTTTTTACCCTCTTTTAAGTGAGTAAGCCATTGAATAAATAAATAAATACAGATTTATTGATAGCAACATAGTATGTACGTAATACATTTAGATATATTTCAAGAACACATAAAACAACAGAAGCTATCAAAAGGTCTGGGCTCATCTAATAACATCCCCCCGGCCAAGATACACCCCACCAATATAGGGCGAGCCCAGCCACGGGGACACCAGATGTTTTTCAGCCTACACCCTTGAACATGTAGAATAAAAAGAGAAAAAAAAAACACAGAAAATGAATAGATGACAAAAAAATACATTCAAGAGAGAAGACATTAAAAGATCCGGACTCATTCCCCCGGCCGAGATACACCCCACCAATGTAGGGCGAGCCCGACCGCAAGGGCATCGGGGGACTTCCAGCCCACACCCCTGCATATCTAAATTAAAAAACAAAATAATGTGTGGCAGAAAACAAAATACAAAGTAAACCCACATATACCCACCTCAGGTTAACTGTCAGCAAGAACGAAAAAAGGAAAATCCTCAAAGGAGTCTAAATTTTATAATTGCACACCAGAAAAGTCACCAGCAACACCGCTATACTGAATCCAATGGCACACCTGAAGTGAGATCGAAGCACAGCCGCATGATTTTTTTTTAAAGAATATATATGACCAAAGACATCAGAAATTCATATGTGGATCAAGTTGATTTTTTAAGTCATATGAAGAAAGGAGATTGTAATTTGTTTTATCAAACGCTGTTTATTCCACTTTTTGTAACTGTATAACCCTACAGTTTTCACCTCATCATCAGGGAAGCACAAACAAGGGTCGGTCTTGGTCTTGTGTGTGCTCCCCTGATGATGAGGTGAAAGCCTTGAAATCGGTCGAGTTATACCGTTAAAAAAGTTAAATAAACAGTGTTTAATAAAACAAATTGAAATGTCTTTAAACCTCCACAATGTTAATACTTTAACTATAAATAATATATGAGGAAAGGAGTCTTAAGATGGTTGGGACATGTAGAGAGAATGAATGATGAAAAACTGACTAAGCGAGTATACAAGTCAGAAATGTTAAATCATTCTTTTATATTTCGTACTTAGTTTAATTCCAAAAATTATTTATATTTAGAGTGCTTTTTTCTTCTTCAAATATTGTATTTTAACGTTTCACACGAAACATTCTAACAATGAAAATTGTTATCAGTAGTTGGAATTAACCAAAAATCCTTATAAGAGATATTTTTACGATTGTTATCGTGTGTACTTCGCCATAATAATTACTCAGAAAAATTAAAAAAAATTGATGCGATTAATTTTTTTTCATTTATGACAAATTTTACCTTATTTATTCTTACGAAGAAATTATTCATGCCAGCATCGCGTGACCTAAACCATGTTATGTATTATAAGATAATACGTGCGATATTTTCTATAATTAACTATTTCATTGTCTAAAATGATAACTGAAAAGTTTCGTGAAATGTTGTTTGAGGATTCTCTGATTGCATAAATATATTAGGTGTTAACATAAATTGTGTCCGTTTTTTTTTCATATTTAAAAATGAGTACCAAAAGTAAAACAAAATGGTAAAGGTTATACGTCATTCGAAAGAAAATTTCCTGCTCTACAAGAAATTGTGTTTATTTTTACGTTACATATATTATTTTATTTGATTACAAGCCTTCAAAATGGAATGTCAAGTAGACGAAAGTGAGCATTTTCGACACCTCCAGTGGACTTCGATGAGGACCGCTTAAACCATATTATTCATGAAGATCCCCTTCAAACCACCGTAGAATTGGCTGAGAAGATGAATTGTTGTCACATGACTGTATACCACCATCTTAAATCAATGGGAAAAGTCCAGAAGTTCGGCGCTTGGGTTCCACATGTTTTGAGTGAAAACAACAAAAATCAACGTTCGACAATTTCTGCTAGTTTGCTCGCACGTCATCGAGCTACGCATGGCCACAAGCAAAGGTTCCTTTACCGCATCATTACTAGTGATGAAAAATGGTTTAAAAATGGTGATGAAAAATGTTTGAAGGGGATCTTCATGAATAATATGGTTTAAGCGGTCCTCATCGAAGTCCACTGGTCGTGTGGAACGCTCCATGTCTTTCAGGTTGAAATTACCGTCTTTGAAACGCAAAAACCATCGACGAACTGTCCTTTAATTCATATCATCTTCACCGTACACTTCGCAAATATCGCGAGCAGCTTTGGCAGTTTTATTCCCTCGATTGAACGCGAACAGAAAGAGGTGTCGAAAATGTTCACTTTCGTCTAATTGACATTCCATTTTGAAGGCTTATAATCAAATAAAATAATATGTGTAACGTAACAGCAAACACAATATCTTGTAGAACAGATAATTTTCTTTCGAATGACGTATAACCTTTACCATTTTGTTTTACTTTTGGTACTCATTTTTAAATTTGAAAAAAACGGGCACAACTTATGTTAACACCCAATAATAAAATTTCGTTTACACTACCTCACAAATATTTATGCCATCTTAAATTTATATTGGTTTTTGTAAATAGTATTGTATTACACTTTCGTTGTATATAGCACAAACTGGCGGGATTATTGCCATGTACCAACTTCTTCCAACCATCCAGAAATATGTTATATAGACCCTAAGTGAATACGAGACTGAGATTATTTTAAAAACAAATAAGATTTCAACGGAAATCGATCTCGCAACGATCGATCGTCATTGAATTGTTAGGTAAATTTTATCATCGTAAATTTAAATTCTGTTCGCCCTATAAAAATCAACCGGACGTTGAATACTCAGGTTTCTATCATGACACACAGCTTAAACTCATCAACAGGGAAGTTATTCAGTAGAATATACCAGCGTAAAAAAACATCTGGCTGCGTACAAGTCTCTTTACAGCTTGTTAAAGTGCATGTTAGGTAGGTTGTTTTTCTCTATAACTCCAATTTTCATGCCTTTTCCCATCTTCCTTCTCCTTTCCCTATATTTGGTGATATTTGCATTTATTTTATTTTACTATTATATTATACTTTCGTTGTATATAGTACAATCTGGCGGACTTACTGCCATATAGCAATATCTTCCAAACAACCAGAAATATGTTAAAGA
The DNA here is from genome assembly GCA_949825065.1 of Odontocerum albicorne. Taxonomy (NCBI): domain Eukaryota; kingdom Metazoa; phylum Arthropoda; class Insecta; order Trichoptera; family Odontoceridae; genus Odontocerum; species Odontocerum albicorne. The sequence continues at coordinate 46,988,099 of OX463842.1, forward strand.
GACCTTATGAGAAAACTAGACTAAAATCTGAGTTCCAACGGAAATGAAACCCGCAACCTTCGAGCTGGGAGACAAGCGTCTTAACAACTACTACACGAAGGCTGTATTTTTAGAATGGAAGTGAAATAAATGTGGATGGGGAATAAGACTGAAAAGAGCCGAATAAATACTGTACAAATGCGTGCACTTAGAATGACAATGTATGACAATACAGAATTAAGTGATTAGGGATGAGTGTGCACTTAAGGCTGATGTATTGAGAAAAATGAAGAAAAGTACCGAGATGGTCTGGGTGCGTGGAACGAACGAATGACGAAATACTAACAAAACAAATATACAGTGCAAATGTGAGTGGAAGGCCAAGAAAAGTATGGTTAAATCAAGTGTATGATATTTTGAAAAAAGGAAATATAAAGAAGTCAGAGAAATTGTAGGACTTGTATGAATGTGGAGAAGGCTAAATATGTGTATCGAGATAGGAAAGTCTGGCGCTCTGTTCTCTCTGCCTACCCCGACAGGGAGACGTCGTGATGGTATGTGCGTAATGTTTTTTTTTTTTGTTTTTTAATACTTTTAGTATGTTTATCTTATTTTTGAAAATAATTTTGGAACCTTTCACCCAGCTATTGCAACAAAACTGCTTCACTCTTATCTGGTTGATTTAAAGAGATTGCATAGTGGCAATAAATTCGCCATTTATATGCTTTACAATAAAGTGTAATCGTAAATTAGGAAGGAATCCTAAAAAGTATATCCATTTATGTACTTAACACATCGATGAATAAGTCCCGGGACTAACTACTAAAACAACATTTGTTTGCCAAAATTCTTCTTTATTCATCAACATAGTCTCCTTCAAGAGCGATACATTCATTCCAACGCTTTCCTAACTTTTCTATGCCAGCCGTGTAGAACGATTTATCTTTGGTTTCAAAATAGGCGTTAGTTTCGGCAATCACTTCTTCATTGGAGCCAAATCTCTTGTCCTGGAGCATCTTTTTGAGGTCTGCGAACAGCCAAGAGTCGCTGGGGGCCAAATCTGGAGAATACGGTGGGTGCGGAAGCAATTCGAATTTCGACTCATGCAATTTGGCCATCGTTACCATCGACTTGTGACACGGTGCATTGTCCTGATGAAAGAGAACTTTTTTCTTATTTATGCCTTCAAACACTCCAATAACGCTATGTAATATTCGCTATTGATGGTTTTTTTCCTTTTCAAGGTGGTCGATGAATATTATACCATGCGCATCCCAAAATACGGAGGTCATAACCTTCCCGGCCGACTGTTGAGTTTTTGGTCGCTTCGGACGACTTTTACTGGCTGCTCTCCACTCAGCTGACTGTCGAGCTGATTCCGGAGTATAGTGGTGGATCCAAGTTTCATCCATTGTCACATACCGACGCAAAAACTCCTGATTAACATATTTTTATATGCATGAAAAATTATTCATTCGTAGTTCATCTTAACATGTTATCTGAATGCCTGCTAAATCACGAATAATAAAAACAAATCTCGTCGTCTCAAAAATTTCAGCATGCTCCGGTTCGCGAGAAAAGAAGTGAAGCTTGAACCAGCCATGGAATGTCATGACAGTTTTCCTCTCAGAAAATTCATCACACTAATGACTCGTTTAATTTTAATTGCTCACGTTGATTTGATTAATCTTAAAAGGACAAGATGCCGATGGCATTCCTAGAATAAGTCGCTCTCGTGAGCTATGAGATACGAGTATGAGACATGACTGGTGTCTCGATGAGTCATCGACGGATATACCATATACTCGTACCACCGAGATTCTGCCTAAGAGGAAATAAGGAATCTGACATTTACTCGTATCAGCTGTTTTTATAGAAAACATAATTCTCGGTTTAAATACTAAGAAATAAGTGCACGGATAAAGTGCATGTTAATAATATGACGAAAGCAGCGTTATGATGGTATGGACGTGTGAAAGGAATGAACGACAAAATAATGTTATTTATTTTATGTATTTTTATTTATTTTCTCAAAACAGGCTTAGGCCAATTACTTTGAAAAATACAAGAAGTGTTGACATTAAAAATATGTTAAAGAAAAATTATATAGAATAAGGAAAAATTATATAAAATAAAAAATAATGTATATGCATACATATATAGTATACACACAAACATACCCATATATTCAAAATCACTTAAGTACGTTGATAAGTGCTTTCTAACGCGCTCAATCTTAGAAGAAAATTTACTTTTGCTTTTGGTAATGTGTTATGAAATATGTCAATATCCGAAGCAGTCCCGTTCAAAAGAGTTAAGGCCCTTCCAACAGCCATACCGGCTGGAAGACCCGTTCTTGCGTATGTTATGGAGAACAGTTCTTGCCAGTGCACTCTTAGGAACATTTAACGTTAATCTTTGTAGTAATGCTGGACAGCTCACAACTCCTCGAACGAGATTGACAACGTATACCAGGAGACGCAGATCTCTTCTTACGCTCAAGGAGTTATATCCGAGCATGCCCAGCAGGAACTGAGTAGGATAAAGCCATGGATAGACACCAAACTCACTCAAATAGAGATATCGTAGATATTTTTTTTGTACTTTCTCCACCATGAGTGAGTTCTGCGCTCCCACCGGCCTCCAAATGCAAGCATTGCTTTCTAGTTTGTCTAATGGAATGCGTGAAACAGGTAGATCGAGAAAACGTGGCACAATCAAGTTGATCAGATTTTGAATTTTATTTTTGTTTCGTTGAATACAGTACAACCTGGCGGGCTTTTTTTGCCATGTGACAATCTCTTCCAACCAACCATAAACATGTTAAAGAAACCTTAAGTGAAAACCTGACTGGAGTCCTTTTTTAAAAAAACTAGATGCAGCGGGATTTGAACCCACAACCTCCAGGTTGGGAGATAGGCGTCTTATTGACTAGACCATGGAGATCGAGCGTTTTGATGGTTTGGTTCGATAATGTAATGCGTAGAATAATAGGTAGACCGAGGAAATAGTGGTTCAATCAAGTTGATCAGATTTTGAAAAAAGTGCTTTTTTATTACACTTTCGTTGAATACAATACAACCTGGTGAGCTTATTGGCATGTGGCGATCTCTTTCAACCAACCAGAAAGATGTTAAAGAAGCCTTAAGAAAAAACTAGACTGGAATAATTTTTTTTTAAATATCTGGGTTTCAACGGGAATCGAACCCGCAATCTCCGGATTGGAAGACAAACGTCTTACCAACTAGACTATGGAGGTCATAAAGTTATGTGAGAAGTACGGATAATGGAAAATTATACATGACGAAAGTATAGATTTGGACGAAACAAAATAAGTTTGTTTGGTTTGAAGTATGGGAATCTGTTCTTTCTGTGTACCCAGCAAGGGACATGGCGTGATGATATTTATGCATGTATGTAAATATTGAGTAAGAATATCTCATTTATTTAACCTTTCCCTTCCGGTGTTAAAAAAATCGTGCGTTCCGGTGATGTGTATTCAATACACATGTAAAAATGAGCGATTAAAAATAAGAATATTCATAGCTAATCGCTTAAATTAATTAAATGTGAAGTCAAAAGTGATAATAAATTGAATTTAATTGCTGAAAACATCGGCCAACGTTCACAAAACGGGCACAGAAACCACTTCGTATGGCTGCATGCGAGCTACTGAGACGGGACTCGGAATACTAACACTGTGTATGTTATACCTCGAAGGAAGAAACAACTGCGAACTGAGATTCTATTTCTTGCGTTCCAATATACCGAAGTATAGTGAGAGTGAGACGTGAAAAGCGTCGCTTGCTCACCCACAGCGGATTTTTAGAATGAATATACCTAAGTCACACACTAGCACACATTTAATTGTATTGGTGAATTTATTCCCGAATATCACAAAATATCTCTGATGTGGCCGATAAGTGCTAATTATTATTAATATTATTTTTTCATTCAATGCGTAAATGTATTACGGAGGAATATCTAAAATCTGAACCCAGTATTTATTATATTTATAGAGATATTAAAATTTTTAGAAGCAATGTGTACTAGTTACACATCACAGGACAGGAAGGGTTAATATCGATTTTAAATATCTATGCAATAATATCCGTACAAAAATACTTAGCATCACTCTATATCCCTTTTGGTTTATCTAAAGAAATAAAAATCGATGTTTATTCAAAGTAATTTATAAGAAAATACAAGACACTATGAAATCTTTGAAATTCGATACAATAATCCCTTTTCAATGTTATTCTCGAAAAACTCAACGTTGAATTATTTTGGGGCTAGACGACTGGAATATTATTTTTTTCAAACGTTTTCTTTTAATCTGGGTTTTTGGGATTACATCATCGAATGTGACTAACCTTCTTACACAAGTTGATCAACAAGTTTTAAACATTTCCCACATTAAAACTATAATAATGCAAATGAAATTATATACAGAATGTTCCAAAAATGTATAAATACTTTAAAAGGTTACAAATCCAGTATTTATTAAGATATATAGTAGTCGTATATAAGATTGAAACTACAAATTAAAATAGACAGAATAGTTATCGCAAGTTAAAAAGTCTCAGATTGATGGACGTGCTGTGCTAGTTCAGGTCGCGCCACTGCTGATCACTAACATCAAGAATACTTTGTTTTTGTTTTGGTATTTTGGCGCATTCTCTTTCAATGGCACATTATCTTTTAATGTTTTATTACATACATATCTTCACGCCATTACACTGTCTCTATCCTCATTACATAGATGATAGAGAGCCAGACTTTCATATCTTTACGCGCATCTTTCGCCTCTTCCACATCACACATCTACGATTTCTCTGACTTTCTACGTTTCTTTCTTTCAAAATATTCATTTTATGCAACCATACTTACCTTGGTCTTCCTCTACCACGCCTTCCACTCACATTTCGTTCTACATGCCCAAACCATCTCTACTCTTTTTCTTGCCAAATTCATCCCTAATTACTTCATTTCGTATTCATAAATTGCCACCCCACGTATTTTAGTGCACGCATATCTACAACATTTATATGACTCATTTTAATCTTGTTCCATCTCCATATTTCACTCCCATACGTCAAAGTTGGTAATAAAATACTATAAAAGTAACACATTTTTACACTTTCCGGTTCGAGTACACCACATATGTTTAAGTATACCATATATGTTTATACCATTGACTATTTCATTTGACTAGACGCCATTCGATATAGATCTTAACTCTTCCATCATCTAAGAAATTACTACCCAAATAGCAGAATCCCTCAACTTGCTCCAATATTTCGTTGTTCACCCATATATCGCATTTACTTTTCCTTTCACCCTTCTCCATCAGCATGTTTTGTTAACTCGTGTTAATGTAAAAAGGTAAACTCTCACTTTTATAACAGTAAATAACACACTAATTATCTTAATATTTGAAATATTACTATAGATAACTTGTTATTAACATAATTTTATCTATACGGAAGGCTTTCGATGTGTGAAAAATAGGACAAGCCTTAACACTTAACACGTATGCGTCACCTAAAATAGGGCAAGCCTTAACACTTAACACGTATGCGTCACCTAAAATAGGGCAAGCCTTAACGCTTAACACGTATGCGTCACCTAAAATAGGGCAAGCCTTAACACTTAACACATATGCGTCACCTAAATAGGGCAAGCCGTAACACTTAACACGTATGCGTCACCTAAAATAAATGATTTATTTATATTTTTTCTTCTTTTGTTTGATATATAAAAATGTACTTGCTGTGTACCGGTTGTAATGAAATGTTCCTTATGCGTGGTATTCGCAATAGCTACTATCAAAAATCGGCCGGCCCATGCAAGCGAAAAACGTGCGTGATACGTAGTATCTCGCAAGCCATGACGGCATACACGGGCGAAAATAGGAGTTTACGATGAGCGATTGGTCGCACATAAGGAGCGCAAAACTTCAAAAATACATTCTCAGTTTATCGAACGTCTACTGTGTTTTACTTACGACCAATTTCTACCTGCTAAAGAGGAATCTCTTCACCCTGCTACTTTTCACCGGAAAAGCATAAAGCAAACCGAAATCTCCGAGTATTGAGCGGCAGCCATCCACCTATTTTACAGTCTTTGTACCGGTACTGTACAAAATGGTCCTTCGAGCCGGATCTGCTGCATTACTGTGCCGTACAACTTTACTTTTCGATGCTCATTGAATTATCAAGCATCCACCTCTTGAAAACTCTCCCAGGCATGTAAACAGTGATTGTGAAAATCCTGAATGTGTCGAATACAGCGTGTAATAAAATATGTCAAGTCTTGATAAGGATGTTTGTGTAATGATTCCACCTGAATGGTTCAACCATCTCAAAAAGAGTGTTTACATATTGATAAGAAACGTGCTTTTGCATTATATTTTGTTTAATATTTTATTTTACTCAAGGTTTATAGAGTTGGCTATGTTACATTATGTCAAGTCTCATATTGAAGTATTTTTCACTTCTACCCATCTGGGAGTAATATCTTTAAAAAATACTGCATCGGTATAAAAAATAAAGCCAATGTTAGAAATAACTTATACTTCTTCCTGGCACTGTCCCAACTCATTGCCTAGATAGGTTGTTGGGGTCGGCTCTTCTCGTTCTCAGGCTGTATGTTCTTCGGTTCTGGGTGTCGCTTGCATCTAGGCCGTTTCTCTGCAGGATTTTGGAGCATTGAGTCATCTAGGAGTTCTTTGGTCTTCCTCTTGACGGCTGTCGAGGAAGATCCACAGACATTGCCTGATTTACAGTATGGTCTGGTGGTATCCGTCTTATGTGCCCGTACCATATCAGCTGTCGCTCTTCCCGCTTACTATTTACGAGTATTTATACGTTTGAAGTTCTTTTGTACAATTTTGTTGTGCCTGTAGCACCTTCCTGTCCTATTCCGCTAATGATAGGTTCCCCTTCCAAGGTAACAAATTTTGACAGTAGCTGTCAACGAGAATGTACTACGCGATAAAAAATTGCTCTTGCGATAGTGGTGCTATCGGGCGGTGAGGCTAAGTACTTATCGGACCGCCCTCGTATATCAGTGACCCCCAGGCTACCACGAATGCGTGAGCTCTTAATTTTACCTTTCAGTGATACTCCTGCCGACCACCTAAGCATTCGCATTTCTGCTGTTTCAAGTTGCCTAGAGTATGAGCTGTACATAGTCCAGCATTCTGAGCCATACATAATTGCGGGTCTAACGATAGTCTGGTATACCTTTCCTTTCAGTTTTATAGGCATTATTAGGCATTAACGTTAGAAATAACACACTATGGAAACTCACTAGGGCGTTTGGGGAGCACAACTACACTAAGGTATCAGCGCTCGCTGGTTAGCAGTGGAATACGAGTATGCAGCTCCAGTTTGGAGTGACTCCTCACATGCTAGACAGGTTGACTTCGCTATGAACGAAACAGTGAGGATAATAACCAGGATGCTTAAAAGCAATACCAGTGGAGAAAATAATCTAATTGATCGATATCGTTCCACTTGAGATCCGCAGAAGTGTTGCAGCTGACATAAAAGAAAATGTAAGAGTTCACGGCAACAATTCAAGAAGAAAAAGAAATTTTCTATATTTTCTGAAAAATTGCGTCCTGTAGTTCAAAGAGCCAAATATTTCCATTCAGACGTAACACCTTTCACACTTTTGAATCCACTTAGTCACAAAGAGCCAAATATTTCCATTCAGACGTAACACCTTTCACACTTTCGAATCCACTTAGTTACAAATACCCAAATATTTCCATTCAGACATAACACCTTTCACACTTTCGAATCCGCTTAGTCACAAAGACCCAAATATTTCCATTCAGACGTAACACCTTTCACACTTTCGAATCCACTCAGTCACAAAGACCCAAATATTTCCATTCAGACGTAACACCTTTCACACTTTCGAATCCACTTAGTTACAAATACCCAAATATTTCCATTCAGACGTTACACATTTTACACTTTTGAATCCACTCAGTCACAAAGAGCCAAACATTTTCATTCAGACGTAACACCTTTCACACTTTCGAATCCACTTAGTTACAAATACCCAAATATTTACATTCGGACGTAACACCGTTCACACTTTTGAATCCACTCAGTCACAAAGAGCCAAACATTTTCATTCAGACGTAACACCTTTCACACTTTCGAATCCACTTAGTTACAAATACCCAAATATTTCCATTCAGACGTAACACATTTCACACTTTTGAATCCACTCAGTCACAAAGAGCCAAACATTTTCATTCAGACGTAACACCTTTCACACTTTCGAATTCACTCAGTCACAGAGCCAAATATTTCCATTCAGACGTAACACCTTTCACACTTTCGAATCCACTCGGTCACAAAGAGCCAAATATTTATATTCGGACGTAACACTTTTCACACTTTCGAATCCACTCAGTCACAAAGACCCAAATATTTCTATTCAGACATAACACCTTTCACACTTTCGAATCCACTTAGTCACAAAGACCCAAATATTTCTATTCAGACATAACACCTTTTACACTTTCGAATCCACTTGGTCACAAAGACCCAAATATTTCCATTCAGATGTAACACCTTTCACACTTTAGAATCCACTCAGTCACAAAGAGTCAAATATTTCCTCTCAGACATAACAGCTTTGACACTTTCGAATGCACTCAGTTATTTTTTCATATCACGCTTATTTTTTATTCACGCAATTTATTTTTTTAGAAACCAAATTGATCTTAAATCTCAAATACAGCACCGATTATAATTACCATTAAATCGGTAATTAAATGAACAGCTGTTGTTAGCTGCGTTCTCAATAAACTCGTCCGAATCTCTGAAGTAACTAACACTCATTAATTATTTTTTATATTCTTTTTCTGATTTTATGTACACTAAAAACGTCAAGATGATGTATTCACCGACACTCGCATTGTGTTACACTCATTATCCAATTAACGAGTCGCGAAATGAGCAATAATCTAAGTACATAAAATGTATCTAACAGCAACAAATGGAGTCGGGTAGCTATTATAATTGCTAACATATGCATAAAATAAGCAGTAGTTTTTTCAGTCGTTGTTTAAAATATGCCAATGATGGAGCAAGTCTAACATTGGTTTGTAACTGATTCCAGAGTCTCACTGCATGGGCAGTAAAGGACGACGTAAAAAAGAAGAGCGGTTCATGGGCGAATTTTAGATGTTGTAGTTGGTGGAAGAAATACAATTTGAACTAAGAATGTATGTTTTTAGTCCGTCAAGATTTTGTTAATGACCGGGAACATCATCAAATTACGATGACGCTATTCTTTTCAAATTGTTTTGCTGACAATTTTTGTCAATTACGTTATAGTGAGGTTTCATTTACAGATAAAACATAAAGCGAGGTATTACTGTATCTAATTTTGCAATAGAATAACGCTACAATGTCGTTTGAGCCCTTGACGTGAGCCGGGGAGGTGATAGGTTCCCGGCTCGCGTGACATTACGCCATATCCAGGGCCCCGCAAGGTTAGGGCATTACCTCTACGTTTATTTCTATGCTGACACGCATTCTGCCGTCATAAAACGTACAAGTACTGTGAATTTGACCCTTTTTACGGCCAGAAACGTTTTCCTGTAAAAATAAAGTGTTCGATTCTACAATAATTTATTCAAAATATACTTCCCTGGTTTCAATTTAACTATAGGTAAAATACTTCATGGACATTTACAAAACGTTTGAGCCCTTGACGTGAGCCGAAGAGGTGATAGGTTCCCGGCTCGCGTGATATTACGCCATATCCAGGGCCCCGCAAGGTTAGGGCATTACCTCTACGTTTATTTCTGTGCTGACACGCATTCTGCCGTCATAAAACGTACAAGTATTGTGAATTTGACCCTTTTTACGGTCAGAAACGTTTTCCTGTAAAAATAAAGTGTTCGATTCTATTATAATTTCTTCAAAATATATTTCCCTTGTTTCAATTTAACTATAGGTAAAATACTTCATGAAAGTACAGTACCCGGCGGTAAGTAATACTGTCGGCCATAATTTGTAGAGCGTCGTCTCTGTCATTCATACACGTGTTCCGTCGCGATTTGTCAGCCGTTGTCAAGCATTCTAGTCTCTTTCTTAAGCCCGATGCGTATTACTTACCGCCGAGTACTGTACATACATATTTATTGGAATATTTTCAATCCAATATTTGTTCTATGTATGCGTTATTCCACTAAAAACAAATCTGAGTTCTTTACCTCTATAAAATAAGTCTTCGACAATTACGTAAGTCTGATGGTGAAGTTTGGTAATATTTTGTGGTATACATACATAACATATATTGAACTTAAATATACATATAATTATTAAATAATTTTAAAACAATGACTGTAATTTATTATTACTACTGCTTTTGTATCTCCATGTTAGTTTAAGTGCTTGTATAACCTGTCACATGTTCATCTGTATATAAAGCCACTGTTGTCTCGTTGATAAAATAAAATAAAATCTGTCATATACTCGTATATAACGATCTCTGTGACCTAGTCGGCAAGACGCTTGTCTCCCAACCCAGGGGTTGCGGGTTCGATTCCCGTTGGAACTCAGTCTGTAAAGTTTTCCAGTTTGGTTTTCACTTGAGGCCTCTTATTTCTGGTTGGTTGGAAAATATTGCAACAACCTCGCCAGATTGTAGTGTATTCAACAAAAGTGTAATACAGAATACACGTATTTTTAAGTACGTATTTAATATTTCTTTCAATTAACTATTTAGACTAATAAAAAAATTGTGTTGCCACTTCTTCGTGGCGATTCCGCCACAGTCCTATTAACGCATGTTTGCTCAGCATCCAGCCGTCCTTAGTCCGATTTGCGGCAGGTCCTGGATTGGTTTTACTTTCAGTTGTCTTTCATCAGAATTTATAATGTATATGACTGGTGCGTAGTATTTTTTATGAAGATATTGCTGGAATAAGAACTCGCTGCTATGTTATTACAAGCAAACCGCACTCGAGGTGATAATATACAACGCAAAAGTGCTTTAAGTGTTGTATATTTAGTATTATTTATGTATTGTTGATCACTATTACACTAATGTCCTCCGTGGTATAGTTGGCAAAACCCCTGTCTTTCAAATGTGGTGTTACGAGTTCGATTCTCGTTGGTATTAATTTTTTAAAGAGTTCTAGTTTATTTATTCTAGTTTAAAACACTCATACCTAAGTCAATTCAGCCACCATTCTCCTAAGCTTTGAGAATGTTGAACTAAATATTTCCTCATAGTCTTGTGTAGATGTTGAAAAAGCTAAATGTATGAAGTTTGAGGATAAACTTTTCCAAATCTCAACCTAAATATCCTGTCAGAAATTATCTGATGAAGAAGTGAGGCGCCCTGCGACTGCACCGAGACTCAAAACATACTCGTATATTAACCACTTGGATATACCAGTATGTCACGATATACACTATTTACGCTCTATTCTCTCTGCCTACCTCGACAGATAACGAATTAATGGTTTGATGTAAATATAATGTATTTGCAAAAACTTTATGTTTTTTGTTTATTATTTGTTTGTTTTAAGTTCTTTCCTAAAAAATAAAAGTAGATACCTTTTCAGATAATGAGTGTATGTTATCAATAATATTTTCAGATAATGAGTGTATCAATAATATTTTCAGATAATGAATGTATCAATAATATTTTCAGATAATGAGTGTATCAATAGTACTTTCAGATAATGAGTATCAATAATATTTTCAGTTAATGAGTGTATCAATGATATTTTCATATAATGAGTGTATGAATAATATTTTCAGATAATGAGTGTATCAATAGTACTTTCAGATAATGAGTGTGTCAATAATATTTTCAGTTAATTAGTGTATCAATATTTTCATATAATGAGTGTATGAATAATATTTTCAGATAATGAGTATCAATAATATTTTCAGATAATGAGTGTATCAATAATATTTTCATATAATGAGTGTGTCAATAATATTTTCAGATAATGAGTGTATCAATAATATTTTCAGATAATGAGTGTATCAATAGTACTTTCAGATAATGAGTATCAATAATATTTTCAGTTAATGAGTGTATAAATGATATTTTCATATAATGAGTGTATGAATAATATTTTCAGATAATGAGTGTATCAATAATATTTTCATATAATGAGTATCAATAATATTTTCATATGAGTGTATCAATAATATTTTCAGATAATGAGTGTATCAATAATATTTTTATTCTTCGAATCGATTCTGTCGGCATAAAAAAGGTCACTGATTTTTTCCAGGTAGCAATATGTAAGGGAATGTCGAAATTTAAAACAATAACCAAACCGTGGGAAGATAATATTTTTTATTACAATAAAGAAAGATCAATAAACATTTGTGCGTTCACAACACAAATTTATTCAATTCTATTCAATGAATAATATTAACACAATACCCCAATTTAATACGCATTACAATAATTATTTTAATTAGACTGAATAAAATATTACAACGCTTATTTTTGTATTGTTTATGCTTGTGTTCGCTAGATATGATGCAATATTCTATACAATTTAGATTTTTGTCACCTCCAATTTCATTCGTTGATTGCTCAATAAAATTGTAATTGTATTCACTTGTCGCTAACCTATTCTACGAGTATATCAACTCAACATACAACTTTCATCTTACCTGTTTAGATATTCTTGATTTTTGGTTTATATTTTATACCTAAGGAGTATGCCAGGAAGGAATTTCTTCTGATTTTTTTATTTTTTTATAAATTAACACAGGACGTCACTAGATTGGACAAGATCTGAAATAAATGAATTCGCGGAACAATTAAAGCGGCAACAATAGTACATAAAGGCCGGGAAGCATGAATACGTGTAACGGCGGAATGAAGAAAGGTCTACGACAGCCACGAATTGGGAACTCGCTAATAGACGCAGAGGATACCCAAGAAGAGGAGCATATATAAGAAAGTGGAGGAGGGCATGATGAGACTCGAACTATCTCCGAGTGATTGACGAGATCGAGAGAAATCTTTGAAAAACGCTATAAATCTAAAAATCTGCGTGTTTGAAATATATAATACATAATGCTCGTAACTGATGTTTCCTAAATGGTACGTAATCATGTAGGGCTCATTTGAATGGGCTTTCAAATAATGTGTAACTTGATGAATCGAATTAAATTTTCTTTTTTAATTTTATTCGAAAATGTTTGTCTGTATATGAAATACTCGTATATACATCGGAGTCGATCGGAGCGTGGTTGTTATTGCGATATGGGTTTGAATACTTGGGCTTGCAAGAGGAATGACTTGTAGTAAAGGTCTGTGTGAGCTCTTGAGTGTGGTATTTTTTTTATGATTATAGGATTTTTTATGATTATGGTATATTGTGGGATGAACGTTTTGGTCTGTCTGGAGTAATGAAGTGTGAGGAGTTTGATTCAAGTACAGATATCTAATTGAGTGTCACTGTTTGTTAGGTTGATGAGAATGTGCAACGGGGTTTTATATAATTAAAAAATTGGAAAGAAGTATCGATTTAGTTTTTCGTGCTATATGTCATCAGTGAGATACAGGTAAAAGCCTAGTTTACTGGGGATACGACAAATGAAAGGCAACAAACCCAGATCCATTAAAATTGTGTGTGCAAATTAATTTACCTGTTGTTTTTTCGGAAATTATGTATATTTCTTGTCATGTGTCTTCTCCCTGGCTACATCCCAACTCACTGTCTGCGAAAACTGTTGGGGTCAGCTCTCCCCGTCCTCAGGTTGTATGCTCTTCTGTCCCGGACTACATCCCCCAGGCCGTGCCTCTGCATCAGGTTATCCTTTTGCATCACCCATGAATTCTTTGGTCTTCCTCTGGTCGTTATTCGAGGAAGATCCATGGAGATTGCCTGCTTCACAATGTGATCGGGTGCTCTGCGTCCAACGTGTCCATACCATCTCAATCGCCTCTCCTCCATCTTGCTGTTGATGTATGTAATGTTGATGTTCTTGTCATGTGTAAAATTAATGATTAAAATAATTACAATGTACAAACAAACATGCATATCGTTGAAGGGTTTAAAATTATCTCTTTTATATTCAGGAAATATCAGCTATTATATACGAGTATGTCCAAAACTAGTATTAGCACTTGCACAAACAGGCACAATACAAATAAGTTGATATGGATACCTGACGTTCTGCCACCGGAGATGACTATGTAAGCCAATTGGTGATATACAGTCCTGTTACATAAGGGGTAAGGAGCTTCTGCACCCGCAACATGTATGTGTCTTCTTTCCCTATTGGGTATCTGATAACTAGCAACAGTTCCACACCATTTGGTTCTGTTTTCTCCCATTTTTGCGTAACATTAATGTTGTAGCGTACCTACGTCCCCTAAATAAATAAATAATTGTCAAACATAATTTGTTGTTAAAATAAATTGTAAACATACAGGGTCAACGACCGATGAATCAAACTCTGAACTATCTACAATTGTCACATACTAGAAACGCCAACAATGTGTACTCACAAATAGTATTTACGTTTTGTCTCGCCGTCTCGGCAAATAAATATACTACCCGCTACACTAGTGCACGCGCAGGAATGAGACAAAGTATTTATCGCGAGCACATTCACTCACTACTATAAAATACCTACTGGTAGACAAATAAACATTATTATTCATTCAACTGTCAAGACTTGTTATTATTTACCCGCTATTCACTCCCATTTTCGTTCGCATTCCTGAATATTTGTATTTCATTTTAAATACAAACAAATCGAAATCATCACGACGACGTATCGAATTAAGCACCACGCTAAATTGATGACCCCGAACGAAGAGGAACACAGAATTCGACTAAAACGAATATAGCGATGTCAACATCATCAGCACGTCCTACTAGGACACACGCTAAATTGGTAACGAACATCGCTACAATGTTTTCAAGTACCTTATGCAGTGCGTCCTTATATCTCTTGCGCTGACCATCATGCTTCCTTCTGCCCTCCGCCAGACTCCCAAGAAGTGCCTCGTCGACTTTGTTTCCTATCGCTACACGCCGTTCGATGTCTCTCGTGACTCTTCCATCATCTGAGAAAATTTCATACAATTTCCTTATCAAACTCTGTAATTCATTTTCATTCTCCGCTAACACTACCACGTCATCAATATACTCGTACAGCATTCCCATTCTCTGCTAACACTACCACATCATCAATCATCAATATACTCGTACAGCATTCCCATTCTCCGCTAACACTACCATGTCATCGATCATCAATATACTCGTACAGCATTCCCATTCTCCGCTTACACTACCATGTCATCGATCACCAATATACTCGTACAGCATTCCCATTCTCCGCTAACACTACCACGTCATAAATCATCAATATACTCGTACAACATTCCCATTCTCCGCTAACACTACCATGTCATCAATATACTCGTACATCATTCCCATTCTCCGTTAACATTACCACGGCATCAATCATCAATATACTCGTACAGCATTCCCATTCTCCGCTAACACTACCACGTCATCAATCATCAATATACTCGTACAACATTCCCATTCTCCGCTAACACTACCATGTCATCAATATACTCGTACAGCATTCCCATTCTCCGTTAACACTACCACGTCATCAATATACTCGTACAGCAATCCTATTCGAATTTTTTATTCCTCCCATAAAAGTTAAACATTTAACACATTCTGCCAACATTGCTTTCTTTTACACTATCGTAAGGCAGAATTACACGATTAATGGAAAACGTCAGCTTGATGAGGCAAGTTTTCTACACGAAATCATTTTCACATTAAGCTCTCAATTATCGTTGCGACTAAATATGTTATACTCGTAGGAGGTAGAAGAGATTCCCGATAAGTCTCGTAAGGCGGGCGCTGACGCAGTCCCGGCTTCCTGTGCGGCTTGTTGTGACTCAACAGCTCGCCAGGGTTGTCTCTCTCTCCAGCCTGTGTCCGTTATATTTATATGTAATTATATTATTTAATCTGAGAATGAATGTTGCGAAATCCAAAGTCATGGTGATAGATAAGTGTGAAAGGAGAAGTAAACGCTACTCTTTTTTTTAAGTCGTCCTTTACTGTCCATGCAGTGAGACTCTGGAATCAGTTACATACCAATATAAGATTCGCTCCGTCCTTGGCATGCTTTAAGAAGCGACTGAAAAAACTCTTAATTTCTAGTCAGTAAAATAACGTGTTTCATTCCTGATTTTTCTTTTCCTTTCTTCCATATATTGTACCTTTTTTCCATATATTGTACATATTTTGTAACATTTTCACTTACCTGCTGACAGCGGCGGCCGGTCCCGAGGTGCGCTGAGCACCAACGCACCTCGAGACGCTGAGTAAATATGAAATATCGCTGTGTCACGGTTTACTGTACTCTATCTGTCCTATATGAATTAGCGTTTCCGTCCGGTGCGTATTGGAGATCGCTCCGGTAGTATTGGCAAACTTGGCCGGTCGATTTGAAAGGAATATTTTTTTAATAAATTTTTTTTTTAATTTTTACTTAAATAAAAATACTCGTACTCAAATATTTGTCAGTACTCTTACCATATAATATTTAATCTGTACAAATATTTAACATTTTTGGAAGTCATGTTTGCGAATACATAATTTAATTATTGCGAATTATTTCCCCGGTTCAGCGCATCTCTAGACCGGCCGCCGTTGCCTGCTGATATGACCGATTTGTGCGTGAGATGAACAAAGTGAGTAAAGTGAGAAGTATGAATAGTATAATATTGTACATGCCGAGATGTATGAATGTGAAGAAAACGAAAGTTGTGTGCTTGAATAGAAAAGCAAGGAGGTCTGATCTCTCTGTCGACCCCGCAAAGGACACGGTGTGATGATATGTATGTATGTAATCCTTGGTATTATTTATAAATGATATTTTTTATGTGAAAGTCTTGTCAAATTTCTTGTGTTATTTTAAATAAAAAATAAAACCTCATTTAGAAAGAAAGCTAAAAGCTATTCCAATACATAGAACCGTTTAAAGTTATAATGATAATAAATAATACGCAATATCTAGTTATCGTGTACGATTCATTGGAAAATGAGTTTTTCATTACGATTCATTGGAAAAATGGAATTTCAATTTCGTCGAAACTCCCAAATGTACAGCTTTTGGGAGTTTCAATGTACTCGTAATTATGCCTATATATTTTTTTGCTGAGAGTTGTCAAATATCACGAGTGACTGCAGCTCGGGCTTATTGGATGGTCTGTGTGCATTAATATCTGGCACACTCATCATTTATTACATTTGACGCTAAAATTAATTCTGACTTTTAGCCGTCATCAAAATTCGCCTCCAACAATTTCGGTTTTATTCAGGTCGTTACCAATTCGTTATTTTCAGTGTCGTTATGTTCCTGGATACTAATTCATCGTCGTTTTTTCAGGCTTACTGTTCAGGGTGTATTTTGGGAGATGAGGATCTGGCATTCGATCCTCGTGCTCCAGTCATCGGAGTTGACTATATCATCGAAAGATGATAAGAAATATTTTTATCTTTCTCATAATCTCTTTTATTATGTATTCATTGGAAGAAATGATAAGGAAGATTTCTTTTGTTTGAATGATTTATACATGGAATTATTAATACATGGTTGCAAACTACGAATTAATACATGGTTGCAAACTACGAATTAATACATAGTTGCAAACTACGAATTAATACATGGTTGCAAACTACGAATTAATACATGGTTGAAAACTACGAATGAATACATGGTTGCAAACTACGAATGAATTAATACATGGTTGCAAACTACAAATTAATACATGGAACGACACCAATAATTAATACACGGCTAAAGTGGGTATTACAATGAAGAAAGAAGTTGTAGCGATGTTCGTTACCATGTAGCGTGTGTCCTATTAGGACGTGCTGATGATGTTGATGTTGACATTGCTATATCTGTTTTAGTCGAATTCTGCGTTCCTTTTCGTTCGGGGTCATCAATGTAGCGAGTTGCTTATCTGATACGTCGTGATGATTTTGATTTATATTTATTTTAAATATATAGAACTCAGGAATGCGGATAAAAGCGAAAGTGAATAGCGGGTAAATAATAACAAGTCTTGACAGTTGGATGAATAATAATCTAATAATGTTTATTTTCTACAAGTAGGTATCTTTATAGTAGTGAGTGAATGTGCTAGCAACACATACTTTGTCTCACTCCCGCGCGTTCAAACCGTTCGACTATGTAAACAAAATGAACTATGATAGAATTGCAAAATTAAGGTACAAGTCAAAATTGCAAAAAAAGTAGACCGAAAAAAAGGGTCTGCATTAAAACTTTTAAATAGGCAATGTTTGAATATGGAAGAAGCAAAATGAGTGTGTCTGGATCTGCCTATCCCGTAAGGGAAGGCAGAACACTAAATATCGAAATTACACAATGACTATGTCACAAAATTTCTCTCTTGAATGTATTTTTTGGTCATCTATTTGTTTTCTGTGTTTTTTCTCTTCTTATTCTACATGTTCAAGGGTGTGGGCTGAAAAACACCTGGTGTCCCCGTGGCTGGGCTCGCCCTATATTGGTGGGGTGCATCTTGGCCGGGGGGATGTTATTAGATGAACCCAGACCTTTTGATAGCTTCTGTTTTTTAATGTATTATCTTTTTAATGTGTTCTTGAAATATATCTAAATGTATTATGTACATACTATGTTCCTATCAATAAACCTGTATTTATTTATTATTTATTTATTATTATTATTAAAATAATTAGTTTTTTAGATAATTTGATATAGCGCTGTTTCCCAACCATTAACATCATCTCAACAGCACTTCCTGACTAGCTCAACCTATTAACTTACAAAATATGTTCAGAGGACAAGTGAATTTTAAAGTTTACCGAAAAAGAAACTTCGCCAATTTGTTCCATAGAAGAAAAATGTTCCATAGAAGATATTCCGCTACCTGAAATGTTCCGTCGAAATATTTGGGTTTGCCAACTAGACTGGGAATCTGAAGTGTATAAAGTATTCGCAGCGCGTGAAATTAACCTGAGACGAGATTCTAAAATCTCCTCTCGTCTAAAACAATCCTGGAAATATTGAAGAACCTGATTGTCGATCGCCTTGAAGACTATAACTTCAAACTTATATTGAACCCCCGTCATCTCTCCTGTATCTTCAACCTTTTTTGATTTGAAGGAACACATGTATCAAAAATACTAGTTTATAATCCTATGGGAACAAGGGTTTCGAAAATTATAATTTTTCATTTTTAAGACATAAAGGTGTAAAAAGTGACATATAAAGAGTGATCTTAGAAGTCAAATAGCGTGAAACATACTACTTTCTATACTACTTCGTAAAATGTCGATATATAAATTGTCTTTTTACTATCCAAGTTTTTTAAATAGTCGAGTTATGTGACGTTTCCTCGTACCACGCAAAATGGGACTGCAGTTGCATTTACAATTTATTATAGTTTGTGTTATAGCTAAGCCCGAATATAAACTGTTGCAATAGTCAATTTCAACCTTGCTATTCCTGGCACTGCTCTGAAGCATGACCGATGCTGCTCTGCGCCAGGAGTTTCCTCGGATCATCTCCTGACAGACGGAATGGCATCACCTGGTCACCTGGTCACTGGCTGGAGGCCAACATCTTACTTATCTCGCATTCACACGCGATTTACTGTCCCATTATAATTGCTTTACTACTAATAACCATTTAGATTCGCTATAAATATTTCAATCCAACAAATATACTCCACTGTATCATATACAAATTAACTTGAACTTGGAAATTATTATAAAGATGCGTTTACATTAGACCACTTCCACAACTTTTTAATAGCTTAAGCATTCCCTGTGATGTCTCTTCACCTTTGTCGATCCATAGCCTTTACTCTCCAACAAGTCTTCTCGCCAACTCTTTCCAGATCAGATGATAAATTATCCGGGAATACGATGGTTTAGTTTACCATACACACCATCCCGCTGTTTCTCTGTTGGCATAGGCAGAGAAGGTAAATCACTAGGTTTTTCTTTTTAAACACATATTTCGCTTTTTCTACGTCCATACACCTCTCTGACTTACATTTACTTCTATCTAAATATCATTAACTTGATCCAACCATACTTTCCTTGGTCTTCCTCTACCATGCATCCCGCTCACAATTGCACTGTACCTTTGTTTTGTTGGTTTTTCTTCATTCATATTTCTTGTATTTATTTTTCCCTTGAGATTTTAATTCCTATTTGATAACGGTTTTCAAAACGCAGTAGAAACCGTGGCTTGCGAAGTACTCATATATGCGGTATAAAAATGTATGATGTATACATACGAATCGAATTCTCAACCCCGAACTGAAAGACGACCTCCGTGGTAAGACACTTGTCTACCAATCCGGAGGTTGCGGGTTCGATCCCCGCTGGAACCCAATTTTTTTTAATAGGATTCCAGTCTGGTTTTCACTTAGGGCCTATTAAATCATCTTTCTGGTTGGTTGGAAGAGATTGCCACATGGCAATAAACTCGCCAGGTTAAAAAAAAAAAGACAACCGTCTTATCAACTAGGCCACACGCTTTCCTTTATTTGACCTTACGCAGAAATTCCAGCTTTTGTATAGAATTGATCGATTCACGTTGCTTTACGAACTTTGCAAGGTTCGCTGACTATATGATTTAACGCAGCGATTCCCAACAGGAGGGTAATACAGTAGACTCTCGATTATCCGGGTTCGCATTAACCGGATTGCGGACTAACCGGGGCAGCAAAAAAATCCGGGTTTTTAATAACATTTTAAATAATATTACGAAATGTCGTAAAAACGTATAATATTTTTTTTATTCCCGGTTAATCCGCAACTCGATGTGACCCCGAATAATCAAGTCGATTACTATATCGGTGATTTTATTTTTAGGGGGCATTGATGTGTACAGAATTATAAGGAAGGCAGGGGTATTGTGGGATTTATTTATTTACTTATAAATTCCACATAGTATTATTAAAATAAATTTCAACATGACCGACCATACATGATGTATCAGATAAATACATGATGTATCAGGTATCAATAATAAAGTAATTTGATTTCAAACTGGAACAAATCACAAAAGTCATCTACGCGCAACAAGTCAAACTTCAACTGCCAAATTGACCGGTAAAACAGTTTTCTATTAAACCTATGTGGTTTTAAAGCATGGATATTATTATATCATGTTAGTAACAGCGCGTGAGTCGTTGTTTATACCACTCAACACAAAAATATTTAGAAAAACTTTGGTTGATTCACATGTGCATCATTGCGCGCTGTAGGATTAATTCAATGCGCTAATACACGGCCACAATGATTAGAAGCGACACCTAACTGAAACTGGTTGAGTTTTGGATATAAGTAAATTATAAATACACTTGACTAGTTTTAAAGCTAATCCTGGTTTCATTAGCGACTGAATATATCTGCGAAGCTGGCTTCCAGTAGTAGCCGTAATAAAGTCCAAACGTCGCTCAAAACTTAACGTGGTTCACGAGTTAATGGTAGTAGCTGTGTCTAGTTGAATTCTAAGATTTGAGAAACTCTGTAGTGAGCAAGAGGCTCACCCATCTCACTAATTGGTAAATTTTTTATGGCGCCAAAAAATCTTTGTACACTAAAGGGGAGTGAAACGAACAAGTTTGAAAGCCACTGGTCAATGTAATTAAAAATAATAAATGTTTTTTTTTATGTCATCACTTATATCGCCTGTTGAGAATCATAGTGGCGAAACTACAAAAAAAATCGAGTTAAGACTTCCAAATGGCACTAAAATGACTCCTTTTTTACGTGCGTAAGTGGCGAAAGTATATTTCAACCCCTTGAAGTGTCAAGGAGTTGAAATATACTTTCGCCACTTACGCACGTAAAAAATGAGTCATGTTAGTGCCATTTGGAAGACTTAACTCGAAAATTTATTTTTTGGAGTTTCGTCACTATGATTCTCAACAGGCGATATGTCATTGTACGAGTATATGAACGAAACGAAAATTACTTTTCTACCGGACAGGTACAAATACTGTAGATAGGTGATTGGTCGCCGCGTAGCGCTCAGAGAATCGAGCTAGCGAATTCTGTAGCGAAGATCCAGCAGAAGAAGAAGAAGAAGAGCATGGAGAGATTCCTTTCAGGCAGTCGATGTAGGGTAGCGGGTCTCGAGTAAAAACACGGCAAAATCGGCATTACTGAGAATATATTTTTCCGAAGAAGTGAGAATCACAACTGAGAAGTGAGAAGTGATTTCCAAATTGGGGGGCCCTCTATATTAATGGTCAGTCGGCCGTCGCAAGCGCCTATTGCCCGCGAAATACAACAACTTTCGGGGTTTGGGCCCTGCTTACGCCGACTGGCCCCCGACCTACTCCGATCGCACCGCTACACCAGTCACTTATTTCCAGTGCGGACGCGAATGCGATCGGAGTCAAACAAACATACATAGTTCTATAGCAGATTTACATATACAATATAGCAAACATATAGAATTAATTATAACATACAAGTTTAATAATACAGATCTACACACAGTGTCCTTTTCATATCACATACACACACACACACGGGTGACGGCACACGTCCGATACAACTTTGAAAACAATAAATAAGGTTGATATTTTCCGTAAATATGATACACGCAAGTGTTATCCACAGTTTTCATAACTATTAAGTAAACTTATTGTTGATTTAATTTATGCATTCGTTTTACTCATCTTGTTCACGTTGCCAAGGACTAAAAATATCTGACGTTATATCGGGAGAAGAGGTGTTTTGATAAATCATACAAACATATTTTATGATTGTATGCGGTATATTATGGGATGAACATTTTTATGATTGTGTGCGGTATATTATGGGATGAACATTTTTGGTCTTTCTGAAGTGATTATTTGTGAGGAGTTTGATTTCGCATGATGTTTACAGTTGTAATTGAGTGTCACTGTTTGTCAGGTTGATGAGAATGTGCAACGGGGTTTTGTTTTTGTGTAATCGAAAATCGGAAAGAAGTATAATTCAGCCTTGTTTGTGCTCCCCTGATGATGAGACGAAAGCCTTGAAACCGGTAGGGTTATACCGTTACAAAAAAGTGGAATAAACAGTGTTTGATTAAACAAATTACAACATCATAAGTATTATTATTTAATTCCACTTCTTTCTATTCAGTCATATATTTTTTTGCTTCTGACACGTTCATACGTCTTGTTATGCATACTTTTCATTTTTTTAAGAATTTTTCACTCTTCCGTCTGTTAGGGTTTGATTCATCTGATCATGCCGCGTTCTCATAGGCCTACCCAAACTTCTAATTCTTTCAATACTACTCGAATATATTATTTTTGTCAATATTTAAAAAAAAAATTAATGAAATTTAAGCTGTCAAAAATAATGTTTGTATGGAATATTGCATAATGTCTAACGGGCACAAGCATTATTATTATTATTGTTAAATGAAATGCGATGGATGAATAAACATTCCGGGAATTGAAGCTTCGTTGAAGATACGCCGATACGATTATTTCGCAGTTTATTCACACACAATGTGCTCCTAAAACCGGACGTGGCATTTCCATTTGCATACAAATGAACCTGTGATGTTTTTTTAATACTAAAATTGATTACTTTGTTTTTTCATTATTTTTTTATTTATTTAGACACTTTATTGAACATTATACAAATTTCGAGTTTATTTCCTTACTGCAATTTCTTTCATCTAACTAGACAAGAGTTAGGCCGCCGTTACACGCTCAATCTGGATCGCAATCCGCGATCCAAATCGACGATCTCGGATTGACGGATCGCGCGACTACATTAGGCGCCCATTACACGCTCAATCTGGATCGCAATCCGCGATCCAAATCGGCGATCACGGATTGCGATCCGATTGATCAATCCATCAATCCGCTCATTACACGGTCAATTTTGACCGCGATCATTGATTGCGATCACGGATTGCGATCCAGATTGACCGTGTAACGGGCGCCTTACACAGGTTATAGTTCGGAAAATCTAGGATGAGTCGTATGACAGCTTACAAATTTGCCCCAATACAACCTTGTAACGATTTTCAGTCATTTTAATTATTTTATCAACTTTAATATAAGCCTCGATTCTAATAAATAGCAAGTTATTTAGGTAAATACATTACATAAAACTATAATAACAATAATGACAAATTAATACATCTTGTCACAAATTAGCAAAAATGTGGCAATTTGTTAAAATCAAATTATATTTGGTGACGTTTGTCAAAAGTCACTACGTAAGTCTGCATTGGCTAGGGATGGGGTATTCGACAATTGGATTTTCGATTTTTTTTTATACATAAATCGTAATTAGTATTAATCCATAGTGGATGAATACTATTTAAAGATATTTGGCCTATTTAAAGATACATACAAATCATACAATATATTAGAAAGTCAGTATAATGAAAATTAGGAATTAAAACGTCAGTTTAGAGAAAAACAATTGTTCGATTTATAAAAAAACTATTCGATTTGTAAAAAAAACGATTTTACCCCATCCCTTTGTGACATGACGTTTTAAACGTCGCACGGTTCATCCTAGACTTTCTGAAGTATAGTGCCAATTGCTGGGTGAAACAAATGTCGTATAAATGTGTATACTGAAAAAAAAAACAAAGGAAGATGATTGAGTGGCATAGAGCCAAACCAGCCTATCCAACAAAACTAAAAATTGAGTTAGTGTTAAAATTTGAGTCACGTAACGTTCCTTTATAAGCCAGAAGTGCCTTTACTTTAAAATTCTAAATGGTACTACTGCTGCCATCTATCATTATTTTTGGCAAAGCGATTTTCGTAATATACTTTTATGCCAAATTTGCCTACCAAACACAAAAACCTTAATCATCAAATAATCTTGTCATAATATTAGATTCATTTTTTTATTTTTATTATAGTAGCTTTAGAATGTATCTGTTCAATGAATAAAAAACGTTAATTACACAACATTTGATTTATAATAACCCATAGACTTTGAGCTCCTTTATCTCATTTCAACATATTCCTTGTATAGGCTGGTTTGGCACTTCGCCACTCAATTTATAATAGAATACAGAATGAAGTGATTTGGGATGAATGTGAACTTAAGGCTGTATTAAGTACGATGAAGAAGAGCACTTTGAGATGGTTTGGGAACGTGGAACGAATAAATGAAGAAAGATAACAAAAAAAACGTGCATTGTATATGTGAGTGGAAGGCGTGGTAGAGGAAGACCAAGGAAGGTTTAGTTAGATCAAGTGAATGATATTTTGAAAAGACATCGTAGGGACTGTGTGAGAAGGTGTATAGATGTGGAAAGGGCGAAATATGTGTGTCGCGATAGGAAAGTCTAACGTTAGGTCCTCTCAGTCCACCCCAGCAGGGAAATGGCGTTATGGTACGTATGTAATCGAATAATAATACCATGTCCTCCTCATATGTCCTCGCGGCTGGGCTCGCCCTCTATTAATGGGGTTGTATTTCAATTGAGGCGCAGACCTTTTGATAGCTTCTCTCTTAAATGTATTTTCTTCTCCACTACCTTGAAATAAATATGCAATTTATGGATATAATATATCGTCGTTGTTCTACAAAAAGTGTTTAAGTCCTTTTAAGCGTCTTTCCAATCATGGATTAGCGCTACGCTCAAACAGAGATTGTTTATTGGCCTTTCCAGTTCACCACTCCTCTTTCTTTACGTCGTCCTTTACTGTCCATACAGTGAGACTCTGGAATCAGTTACACACCAATATAAGACTCGCTCCGTCCTTGGCATGCTTTAAGAAGCGACTGAAAAACCTCTTAATTTCTAGTCAATAAAATAACGTGTTTCATTCCTGATTTTTTTTTTCCTTTCCTCTCCACCATTCCTTCCTTTCCTTTTGATTGATGATATCTCACTTTATATGAAAAAGAATGTACGGGTGAGTGTCCGTCTTTGTGGGGTTCGTGGGCATGTGCTCACGTATATGTTTATGGATCTCGTGGGGATGGATAGTCATTTGATCGATTTATGTGACCACGTAACTTGCTTCATTTACTTTTGTCTGGTTGGTTGGAAGAGTTGGCGCCTGGCAATAAGCTCGCCAGATTGTATTTGCGGTAAAGTGTTAAATAAGTCCATTTTGCTTAAAATGACTGTTTGATGCCATTTTACTTAAAATAAAAATATCTACACATGGAAACAACATTTATGTCCAAAAGTTATATGGTTTCGCTTTTATGAAAAGACATAAAAGTCATATAACTTGATTTTACATCGCCCTCTGAAACTTAAATTGCATTTATCTCAAAACTCAATATTTGGACTTAAACACTTTTCGCAGAACAACGACGATATGTTCATATTATGTTGCTATTTATTTATAATATTATTTCCCACGTTCCTATCTAAAAACTTACTAAGGACACATCTACTCAAATATCTTGGCTCAATCATTACAACAGATGGGGAGGTCCTCCAGGACGTGTAAAAAACAGAATAAAACTTAGATGGAACAAATGGAGAGAAACAATGGGGATTATGTGTGACAGAAAGCTACCAATAAAGTTAACAAGCAAGATCTACAAGACAGAAAGCCACCAATAAAGTTAACAAGCAAGATCTACAAGACAGAAAGCTACCAATAAAGTTAACAAGCAAGATCTACAAGACAGAAAGCCACCAATAAAGTTAACAAGCAAGATCTACAAGACAGAAAACTACCAATAAAGTTAACAAGCAAGATCTACAAGACCGCATCTACTCAAATATCTTAGCTCAATCATTACAACAGATGGGGAGGTGCTCCAGGATGTAAAAAACAGAATAAAAATTAGATGGAACAAATGGAGAGAAACAATGGGTATAATGTGTGACAGAAAGCTACCAATAAAGTTAACAAGCAAGATCTACAAGACAGAAAGCTACCAATAAAGTTAACAAGCAAGATCTACAAGACAGAAAGCTACCAATAAAGTTAACAAGCAAGGTCTACAAGACCGCATCTACTCAAATATCTCGGCTCAATCATTACAACAGATGGGGAGGTGCTCCAGGATGTAAAAAACAGAATAAAAATTAGATGGAACAAATGGAGAGAAACAATGGGTATAATGTGTGACAGAAAGCTACCAATAAAGTTAACAAGCAAGATCTACAAGACAGAAAGCTACCAATAAAGTTAACAAGCAAGATCTACAAGACAGAAAGCTACCAATAAAGTTAACAAGCAAGGTCTACAAGACCGCATCTACTCAAATATCTCGGCTCAATCATTACAACAGATGGGGAGGTGCTCCAGGATGTAAAAAACAGAATAAAAATTAGATGGAACAAATGGAGAGAAACAATGGGTATAATGTGTGACAGAAAGCTACCAATAAAGTTAACAAGCAAGATCTACAAGACAGAAAGCTACCAATAAAGTTAACAAGCAAGATCTACAAGACAGAAAGCTACCAATAAAGTTAACAAGCAAGGTCTACAAGACCGCATCTACTCAAATATCTCGGCTCAATCATTACAACAGATGGGGAGGTGCTCCAGGATGTAAAAAACAGAATAAAAATTAGATGGAACAAATGGAGAGAAACAATGGGTATAATGTGTGACAGAAAGCTACCAATAAAGTTAACAAGCAAGATCTACAAGACAGAAAGCTACCAATAAAGTAAACAAGCAGTGAATGATTAGGCCCGCTTAGACAGTGAATGATTAGGCCCGCTTTACTACATGGAGCTGAGTGCTGGCCTCTAAAGGCAAAGAGGAACAATTGCTTCAATTCGTGGAGATGCGTATGCTACGGTGTTCACTAAATTGGATAAGATCCCAAATGAACGAATTCGTAGAACAATTAAAGTGGCGTCAATAGTAGATAAAGCTCAGGAAGTACGACTATGCTTGTATGGACATGTGTAACAGCAGGATGAAGGGTCTACACGCTAAAAACAGCCGTGAATTAGTAACTCACAAATAATCGCAGAGTCATGTTTAGTTTGAATATTTTTTTTAAATGTATTTTTTCTATTGATTCCAGATGGCGGGCAAGTATCTACAAGCTGGTGTGGCTGGACCTCTTGTGCTTCCTCATCCTTTACTACATCCTCAACTTCTCCTACAAATGGCTGATGGATGATTATTCTAAAAGGTAAGTCATCTTTTTAGCTCTTTAAAAGGTGTAATCAATTCATTCTTATGGCATTCACTGGCAAGTATCACATACATAGAGTTGCATGGCCGCGCGATAACGTACGATGGGATTCCGTACGAAATGTCACC
The DNA here is from genome assembly GCA_949825065.1 of Odontocerum albicorne. Classification (NCBI taxonomy): domain Eukaryota; kingdom Metazoa; phylum Arthropoda; class Insecta; order Trichoptera; family Odontoceridae; genus Odontocerum; species Odontocerum albicorne. The sequence goes on from OX463842.1 coordinate 47,016,385, forward strand.
GGTTCTAACTCTATGTCGTGCTACATCCCCTCGAATGACAGGCATTTTTTCCGCCTAGTATTTTGAGTACCTATGACTTTGGTCATATCTATGCCTGTACCTGTAAGTGTACCTATGACTTCGGTCATATCTATTTGAAAAAAAACAACATGCTGATGTGTTCCGATCATCTCACTTTGATGTGCCATTTGATCCAGTACAGCGGTGTGGTCAGTGAGTTTGCTGGTGTGCAACGGGTCACTCACTTAACACTTGCCATCCTGTGATGGATAGCGAGTGACCAGGACTTATATTTTATTTAATTATTCGACGTTTTAATACATAATAAAATTATTTTTATAGCTAATGACAAAAAATAACCTAGAAGATTTTGCATAATCTTAATTTAAAATATACATTTTTCACTGGACGCTTAGCGTCCAGCACCGTAGCTGGCGGAATTTTTTAGCACAGTAAGGCAAGTGTTAAAGAGAGGAAAGAAACTAAACTCCACGGCACGGCTTCGCCTTCTAACTGAATTGACATTAGAATGGTAAGGAGATCCTTGACTACTTAACGAGGATTAATTACGAGTGCATACCATCATGCTGTCTTTTACATATGTGTATATACCATCATGACTTTTCTATCATGACACACATCTTTCGCCTCTTCTACATCCATACACTTTTTACAAATCTTTTCAAAATATCATACACTTGAAAACCAACCACACTTTCCTTGATACCACATCTTCCTCTCACATGTGCACTGTAAATTTTTATTACTCTTTCTACATTCATTCATTCCACATGCCCAAACCATCTTATAGTGTTCTTCTTCATCTTGCTCAACACATCAGCCTTAAGTATGTATGACATTTAAACACAAAAAACAATATCCGCCAAATGTCCACCTCTTGCAGCTCCACAGATGTCCACTCTTTTGTCAAAATTTTCAATGACATTTTGGCATAATTGCGATTCTAACTCGCCAATTACGCTAATAATTTCATCCTTCAGCTCAGGAATTGATGGGGGGTCATTCTTATAGACCTGGCTTTTCAAGTAACCCCAGAGAAAATAGTCCAATGTTGTTATATCACATGATCTTGGTGGCCAATTAACATCACTGTTTCCGGAGATTACAATGCATAAAATAATTTAACAATTTGAACGCGTTGTATTGTATACGACTCCATTTTTATAAATGTCATACATTACACTTCTCAAATGTCACAAGACCCAGGGAAGTTCGCGACGCCATCTGTGTTTTATCCATGAATTAAAAAAAAACGCTCAATTTGAAAGACTCTTTAGTAGTTTAAAGAGATACATTTCAATAATACTCTTACATATTCCCCTTCACGTATCTTGCTAACTGATTAATTAGGAATTCCTGTTTTAAGTCAACCAGCTTATCACACGTGTAAACTAAATGCTCTCATCACTGAAAAGAACATAAAAAAACAATATGTAGGTGAGATTAGCATTTTTATAGTTCAACAAACAAAAAACAAACAAATTTAAAAAAAAACAACAAAAGCAAGATACTAGAAACAATAACCACACTCAAATTCTTATCTGATGTATTCATACATTGTCACCCTATGTATTCTTCTAAGTGCACGCATTAGCCACAAAAATAATTATCAAACATAATCGACAGACAAATTAATGGCCATTCAGTAATTGATGCAGGGTGCGTTTTATGTTCCAGGCCGATGTTTTTTTTTACTAACTTTTAAATGAAACACAATTTTTCAATTTAAATTTAATTGATTGATTATATGGTCTTTACCATTATGTATGAAATATAATGTCGGTCAAGTGGTCGCCTCTGGCCGTGGCGCAAATGCGAGCTCTTTCAACCATATTTTTCATAACATTCTCGCAGACTTCTGGTGTTATTTCAGCAATTTCTTTTCGAATGTTGTCTTTAAGCATCGGGATTATGGTTGGTTTGTTGGTGTACACCTTTCCCTTCAAGTATCCCCATAGGAAATAATCGGGGGCGGTCAAATCAGGGGATCGTGGGGGGCAGTCAATGTCACCACTTTTTGGCCGGGAAAAGTTTCTCGTAAATGAGTGAAAAGGAGAAATTGGAAACAATGGAGGTTTTTAACATAGAATTGTGGAGTTCAACTAGGAAGATCTAAATTTAACACTTAAGAGTGATCATTTCTATTGAGGCTAGTATAGAAAACTCAAGTATTTTGATAATCTAGAGAATGCTCGTATCCTATCTAGGGTTTTGGGTTCTATACTCAGTGGTGACCAAATAAATTTAACACTTAAGAGTGATCATTTCTATTGAGACTAGTATAGAAAACTCAAGTATTTTGATAATCTAGAGAATGCTCGTATCCTATTAGGGTTTTGGGTTCTATACTCAGTGGTGACCAAATAAATTTAACACTTAAGAGTGATCATTTCTATTGAGACTAGTAGAGAAAACTCAAGTATTTTGATAATCTAGAGAATGCTCCTATCCTATCTAGGGTTTTGGGTTCTATACTCAGTGGTGACCAAATAAATTTAACACCTAAGAGTGATAATTTCTATTGAGACTATAGTTCGGAAATTCTAGGATGAGTCCTGTGACAGCTCACAAATTTGCCCCAATACAACCTTATGTAATGTATTTACCTAAATAACTTGCTATTTATTAGAATTGAGGCTTATATTAAAGTTGATAAAATAATTAAAATTACTGAATGTCGTTACAAGGCAAATTTGTGAGCTGTCACAGGACTCATCCTATAATTTCCGAACTATAGTATAGAAAACTCAAGTATTTTGATAATCTAGAGAATGCTCGTATCCTATCTAGGGGTTTGGGTTCTATTGTCAGTGGTGACCAAATAAATTACTAAAAAAGATTTGAAAAATATACAAAATAAAAATATAGTGTTGTATACAATGAAAATACAATATAATGCAATAAAATTTGACTATCACCATCATAAGAATTGCACCTCAGAATATGACATGGCTGCTTGCAGGATTGTCTGACATTTGTTTCTCTCAGCAGCATCTTTCCTCCAGTTAGTTATACGTGTACCTGAAGAGCAACAATATGCCACCGCACCAACCAGCCATCTTAATTTTGGTGTCTTCACTTTCTTAATCCCCATCGATTTACTGAACAGAGCCTTCTTTCCAGGAAATACAATTCCATCTGTTTTTAATTTTTTTTTTCCGTGGTTGCAGTCCTAAGACTGGTTTGCAGCAATTTCAACTCTTCTCCTCCATTCCCCCCTGTCCTGTGCGGCTTTTTTTAAATCTGTATATGTTGAGCAGCACACGTCCACCAACAGGTCCTCCAGGTACTCTCGGCGTGGGCGTCCCCTAGAGTTTGTCCCCTCGGTCATACCCTCCATTATGGCATGCAAGAGGCCCTCTTGTCGTATTATATGACCGATCCATCTTGCACGCCTTTCGGACAGGATCCTGAGCAGGTGCCTTCCTCCTTCGATTCGTTGGAGAACCTCTTCATTTGTGATGCGGTCTCTCCAGGAAATTCCTAATAGTCTTCTATAGGACCACATCTCAAAAGCCTCTAGTCTTCGTCTATCTCTTTCGGATAGGCACCATGTCTCGCAGCCGTACATCAAGATACTCCATACATAGGTCTTGATGAGGAGTATTCTCAGTTTTAGGTCTATATTATTTGATTCTATTATTTTCGACCTTTTATTAAATGCAAGTCTAGCCTGATGTATACGGCTGTCGACCTTGCTCTTGGACCGACCGTCCCATGTTATTTTTAATTGCCATTATTATATTCAATAACATACATACATACTCATCACGCAACTTCCCTTTCAGGGTAGGCAGAGATGACCGAGTGCAAGATTTCCCTATCTCGACACACATCCATACACCTTCTACAATTTCTCTGACTTTCTACATTTCCTTGTTTCAAAGTACCATTCACTGATGCAACCATCTCTTCTCTGCCTAACCTGGCAGGGAACAGCGTGTTGGTATGGATGTATGTATGTACTAATATCAATTTTCTTTTCAGAATATTTGAAGACATTGTTTTATACTGCAGCAAGTACAACAGTATCATCCCGCTGTCCTTCGTGCTGGGCTTTTATGTGTCCATCGTGATGACCAGGTGGTGGAACCAGTACATCACTATTCCTTGGCCGGACTCCATTGCCGTCTTTGTTAGTGCCAACGTTCATGGACAGGTCTGTTAAGATATCAGAGTCATGCAGAATCATGCTTAATATACTTAAATTATAATAATAATAGTTAATTTATCTTAACTCTTTTAATCCCAGCATATTTTGCATAAAATAGCGAAAAATCCCAAGAAGTTTTTGGCAAAAAAACAGTAGTTTATATTTTATCTCAGTTAATATTTAGTTTTAAAACCTATTTTTTTTTGTGGAGACCTCTCTGTAGAGTGTAAAATAATTTTCATATTTCAATGTATATCAAAAAGAACTATACCAAAGTAAATCTAATACTTCATTCATGAGTTCTCGATAATGAAATTTGATCAGTATAAAAATGATGTCAATCATATTGCCTACATTTGCTCTCAAAATATCTATCACTGGTGCGTGTGTGTGTATTTCACATTTGATCATTTGTATTATTATTTTTATTCAAACCAGGATGAGCGAGGCAGACTTATGCGCCGCACGATGATGCGTTACGTGTGCCTTTGCCTCACCATGGTGCTGACCATGATATCCCCCAAAGTGAAGAAGAGGTTCCCCACGCTGGACCACCTGATCGAGGCCGGCCTGCTGCTGGAGAATGAGAAGACCATCATTGTCGATCTCAATGAGAAGTTCCCCAAGCATTCCAAACACTGGTGAGTTTATTTTATTTTATTCAAACAAAAACAAAATAATTTCTTATTAGTTTATGATAAAGGAAATAAATTTTCGATGACAGCCTCTGTGGCCTAGTTGGTAAAATGCCTGTCTTACGACCTGGGGGTTGCGTGTTATATTCCCATTGGTACCCAATTATTTTAAAATAGGGGTCCAGTCTAGTTTTAACTTAAAAACTTTGTAACATGTTTGTGGTTGGTTGGAAGAAATTGCCATGCAGTAATATGCCCGCCAGGTTGTATTGTACAATATAATATACAACAGAAAAGTAATATAATTCAATGGAAGGTTATCTTCAAAAAATGTGAATTGTTTTCACTTAATTTAATTACGTTAATATTGAATTCACAACAGTATTTTAGTACCAAAAACAAGATTTTAATCATGAAAGTTGGCAGAGAAGATAGATTGCCAAATTATTGTATCATGACATACATCTTTAGCTCATCTGCATCTAAACATCTTCTCATATATCTTTGTAGGTTTCTTTTTATCAAATTTACTTTTGAAATTTGATTTCCTTGGTCTCAACACACTTTTCTTAGTATACCTATATCAGCCCCGCTTGCTCACATTGTATTTATATAGATACTTTCTGTTATGTTAAAAAATATAAAGATGTTTTTCAATGATTTGCAGGCTTCCGATAGTGTGGTCGGCTAGTATAGTGACTCGGGCACGCAAGGAGGGCAGAATCCGAGATGACTTTGCAGTGAAGACTGTCATAGATGAGCTCAACAAGTTCCGCGGACAGTGTGGCCTGCTGCTTAGTTACGACTCCATTAGTATCCCACTTGTCTACACGCAGGTAAACTAACCTGAACTAAGGAGTAAATACACAGGTTTTAGAAACTACTAATTATAATCGCCACTGAATCAGAGGTAAATACTTCGAAGGACTGGGTAATTCAAGGCATGTTCTTCCGATATAATACCCTTCATAGTCTAGTTAGAAGAAAGCTTCTGTTCCACCCAGGGTTTTCAGATTGAAGATCAATCATGAGTATAGCCATTTGAGCTTAGCTACTCTCACAGACTTTTCAGTCATATAGTAATCAACTTATCCTCACTGAATATGTTCAAGAGGTTTGCTAAAAGACAATATTGTCTTCGGCACTTTTAATCCAGCCTTTTCGATCTTAGAACTTTAGAGTGAGCATGTTACTTGCTCTCCGTCACTGTACATATTGATAATACATATGGGGAACGTTATAAATATTGATAATATCTGTGGAGTACAACACATTTATTGATAGTACATATTGATAATAAACATGGGGTACAACGTACTGATATTATACATGAAGAAGCAATAACACTCGCAAAGTGTTTTTCCAGACAAACTTTTACCTTTGTATAAGCTTAGAAATGTAAGGATATTCATTCTATATCAGGATTTCCCAACCCTCTTTAGACCAACACCACCCTTCTTTAACCCTTTTAATCCCAGCATATTTTGCATAAAATGTGCAAAAAATCCCAAGGATTTTTTGTCAAAAAAACAGTAGTTTATATTTTATTTTTTATCTCAGTTAATATTTAGTTTTAAAACCTAATTTTTTGGTGAAGACTTCCCTGTAGAATGTAAAAAAATAAGTCATTTTCATATTTCATAAAAGAACATTTTTTTTTCAATCAACATAAAAACTTTTATGAAAACTTTGAAGCTGATGATCGGCCCCGTGAGATTTTTCGCATACACCAGTTGGGGCCGATAATTGGCTCTATAGGATTAAAAGGGTTAATATTGGATAATTTTAGTTCTTGCAATGTGGAAAAGGTAAAAAAAATGCATTTAATATTAGTAAAATTTTGGTTTAATTATTTTGTTAAAACAATAAATAGTGTTAGTTATAAAACTTTGAATAACTTTAACGATTATAAAATCAGGAATGAACATACCATATTTTTATGAGCCTTGTGCTTGATGATTTTTCACGAGTTCTATATTCAGTTGTAGTTTCATAATCAAATGTCTTAAATCTCTATGACTGAATTTCTAGCCGATTTATATATTTTGTAAGTCTATATCTAACTTCTCTGTTTCAACGAGGTGTGAAGACGGAAAAGCTATGAAGGAAAACAGTTATAAGATGAGAGACACTTGCGTGCGAGTTATACAGTTAGGCTGAGATTATTTTTATAACTAGAATATTTAATGAATACCTTGAAGACCCCCATTAAAGACCTAACTTCCCCCTTATGTGCACCTCAACATCCCCTAAAAATTAAAACAACCTCCATGGAGATAATATTACCCCATTGGGAATCGTTGCTTTTATATGTTTAACCGGTTCACTGCCATGAGCGCGTTGACGCGCTCTCCGATTCAGTGTTCGCCAGGCCGGCCATACAAAATGAACGCGTAAACGCGCTCTACTTTGAGCTTGTCGCAAGCCAATATCAAATCCAATTGTAATAATTTATAAATTATAACACATAGGGACTTCTATTGGGATGGTCAAGAAATACTTAAATATTACAATTTACCGATATTATCAAAGTTACAGTCATCTTTCTAAAAGCTTTCACTGACAGTCAATACGTGTCTCTGATACAGGGTTACTGATTACAGTTTTTTGCGTCGTAATTGCGATGACTTCGTTTGTAATTTTGTTCAATGGTTGATTTTTAACTTTTGTGCGTTATTTTTGTTAATTTTTCAAACTATTTATTTACAAAGTGTGTTTTCATGTATTCTTTGGTTATTGGTGGTAGTTTTGCGGCATAATACGACGTTTATATAGACTTTTTACGGTTTTATTTTATAGTTTATTTACCTTTTGTGCTTTATTATACATCATACAGATAATTTGTTGATTTTAGTTTACAAAGTATATTATATTCCACTATATTTATAAGTAAACGTGTTTTCTGTGTCAAGTTGTGACAACCCTGACATTTTGTGAATATTTAAACTGTGTTTTTCTGAGTGAGCAGCAGCTCAAACGCCCCACGGTGTATATACTCGTATTTAGTAAGTTTTCATAATATCCTTTATATCTGTATACAAAAAATAAAATTTTTTTAGGTTATATTTTTGTTGAAAAAATCACGGTCTGCTGGGTACGGCCATACTAATAACTTCCGGCACTTAAAGGGTTAATTAAGAATACAAGGTTGCCATAAAAGACAGTTCAAACAGCGTATGAACTATTTTATTTTGTGTTCAATTATATTTATGTATGTTATTATCAGGCTTTTGAAGTGGATCACATTAAATAGATTTCCTCTGGACTGTTTGAAGGCTGAAAGCATACAGGTTTCCAGCAGGAAAGTACTTTAGACAGATGCTGCAATGTTGAAACATTAATGTGTAAATCTCACCTATATCTAGATTTGTTTTTTTAATGTTCTTTTCAGTGACGAGAGTATTTAATTATAGTTTGGAAATTCTAGGATGAGTCCTGTGACATCTCACAAATTTGCCCCAATACAACCTTATGTAATGTATTAACCTAAATAACTTGCTATTTATTAGAATTGAGGCATATATTAAAGTTGATAAAATAATTAAAATTACTGAACATCGTTACAAGGTTGTATTGGGGAAAATTTGTGAGCTGTCACAGGGCTCATCCTAGAATTTCCGAACTATAACACATGTGATAAGCTGGTTGTATGTATTTTTAGATAAAAAAGCCTGTGACTTCGGTCACAAATAGCATTAGAGAAATAGAAGTTTTATTGATTTGTGTTGTGTAATTTGTGTTGAGTACTCGACATGGATGAACAGAAAAATAATATTTGAGTCAGCCGTGATTTTCACTTTATGACGAGAAGTCTTCCAATGCTGCAAAGGTTGACAACTGATGGTACTGTGAAAAAAATGAGCAATCTTGAATGTAGGGACGACGTCACCTTGTTAGGAACCTCTGCAAGTAATTTACAGTATGTGGCATACAGTCTATCAGAAAGCTCTCTCCATCTTGGTCTTCGTATACAGGCATAATTTAGTGACTCGTGACCTGATAAGAATGACCCCTGGTACATTAATGTTGTCTCCCGGTTCATAAGTGGATGCATATGTACTTATGTTAGATATGCATGTATGTATGTATTAGGTTAGGTTAGGTTAGGTTTACATTAATGGTGTCTCCCGGTTCATAAATGGATGCATATGTATGCACATGTACTTAGATATACATATATGTATGTATTAGGTTAGGTTAGGTTAGGTTTACATTAATGGTGTCTCCCGGTTCATAAGTGGATGCATATGTATGCACATGTACTTAAATATGCATATATGTACAATATATATTAGGTTAGGTTTACATTAATGGTGTCTCCCGGTTCATAAGTGGATGCATATGTGCACATGTACTTAGATATGCATATATGTATGTATTAGGTTAGGTTTACATTAATGGTGTCTCCCGGTTCATAAGTGGATGCATATGTATGCACATGTACTTAGATATGCATATCATATATGTATGTATTAGGTTATTCGGAAAATAATGTTATTTTTTTAATGAAACATTCCAACGGTTGGTTCACGTTATTTTTTCATTAATACTAATTCAATCTGTAGAATATTTCCTTTGATAGATTGATTTGCATTTTTTGGTAAGTTTTGAATACCCCTTTTATAAAAACGATGAGGTTTTGAATTGAGAAAGTCTAACAGTCCCTTTTCCACATCAGTTATGTTTTTAAAGATTATTCCATCCAAATACTGTTGCATGGACCGAAAAAGATAAGTTGTCGGTTTCGCTACCTGCTTCTTTGACAAGCATTGTTTTTACGTCAATAATTGTCATAAAGCGACCATTTTTCATTTCCGGTCACCGCATAGTGTAAAAATGGTGTTTGTTATTCAAAATCCAGGATCTCTGCGAACACAAATATGCTGATTTCTTCTCATAACTCAGTTTATGTGGAATCTATACATCCTGCCTCCGAGCTTTCCTGATTATTTCATACGATGATGTATTGCGTGATCGTGTAAGGAACACCACAATCCGAGAGGTCTGTGTGGTCCAAGATGTGGTCAGATGAGGACGACAGCGTCAACGGTACTGGTACCAACATGTACATAGAATGAATTCCACAAGAATTCCATACATAGCTCTGCATGGGGTGCCGGATGGACGGCATCCGCCAGGGAGACCCCTGAAACGATGGAGAGATAGCTGGAGCTCAGCATCACAGGAGGACAATCCTGCAGTAACAGACTCTTGAGAGTCTACAGAAAGTTTAAGAAGAAGATGATGTATTGTAGATTCAGAGTATCCAAGCTTTTCTGCGAGTCAATAAATAGTTAAAGTCAGATTATCTTCGATTTTCTCGGTCAACCAATTTTGCAGATCTTCCACTTCTAAGACTATTTTTAATATCAAAATCTCCCATTCAAATTTCTCAAACCACCTTTGGCATTTACGAACATCCAACATGTCATAAATGTTTTTTATTGCAATAGTAGAATTTTTATTGCAATAGTTACAGATTTTTTTTAAGGATCTCAAATAACACGAAATTTCTTATGAATTCTTCATTCGGTGTAAACTCTGCCATTGTGAATGAGTGGTTTTTATTTATATTGACAAACTGAAAATTAATAAATCAAGTGGTGACTTGATTTGTTACATTCGACACAACTCGGGCAGATCACAACTAACCTTCAAAACTCACTAACATAATAAAATGGCATTATTTTGCGAATAACCTATTATTTGTACGTGGTAACCTATTATTTGTACGTAAGTATGTGGTAACTAAATTCTGCATTCAGAAAATGTTTTTTTTTTTTCTTTGCATGTAAGTTTCCACTTTAATATGAATATACCCAGTCAAGTGGACATTGTTAATTTGAAAATAAAAATAAAAGAAAATAATCTCTGCGGATCTACACATATTTAAACAAATTTATGATCATCAGGTGGTTACATTAGCGGTATATTCATATTTCTCCACGGCTATCCTGTCACGCCAGTGGGTGGAAGGGGAGAAGGTGGAAATAGGCCGCGAGGGTGGTCTCTCTCGTAATCTGCAGACTTATTTCCCCATTTTCACCACGCTTGAGTTTTTCTTCTACATGGGCTGGCTCAAGGTGGCCGAGTCCCTCATAAACCCCTTCGGAGAAGATGATGATGACTTTGAAGTCAATTGGATGGTCGATAGAAATATTCAGGTGAGCTTGTTGTTAATAATATCTGAAGATCAATTTCTTTCTTGTTAAGTATCCTCAGCATCAAGTATAGATCACTATGAGGATGTATTAAAAATATTGCAGTCTCCGATTGAAGTTCCGATTTTGTCTTGTAGGTCTTGCTATCAGTGTGACATGTGTTAATTATTTACCGCTATTTGTTTTCATTTGACTCGATGTTTTGTTGTGTGTGTCACTGTAGTTTTGCAAAATTCAACAAAGAGTAGTTATATGTTACCCCTCCACAAAAAGTGGATGACTCCCATACAGATCCATGATGATAACAGCTTTGGGTCACTATCCATCTTACTCAACTATCAAATATTGGGCAGCTGAATCAAACATAGTCGGAAGAATATTGAAGATGACCCTTGTGGAAGGTCTTCAATGTTTATCACTCAGTAAAACATTGACCAAATAATGGGTGGTCGAAGATTGAAGGTTAAGGCGATAACTAGGATCCTATCCTATATGAGTGTTTGCACAATGTTATTGTCAATGCATTTGGGATTCTAAGGTGTCTGTAAGATGGGTGCCAAAGCTTTTAACCGTCAAACACAAACATATTCATCTCACCCTTTAAAAGAGTTTTTAGCCTTCTACGAAGCGGATCCTCAATGGTTTTTGGATCGGTTTGTGACTGTGAATGATCAAATGGAAGATTGGCACAGAGGATCCACCACTACACATGTGTGGTGATGTTGAATCAATGTCACACCTGATGGCTAATCCACTGTGCCCCGTTACCTTCTTGACAGAAGACCTACTGAAAGAAGTCCCAATGACATCACAATTGCATCTTTCCTGGCAAATATGATATTGATTTAGTATTGTCCATACAATTGGAATGGAATAAATCCTGGGTTCATCACCATATTTCAGAATCCAAATAGTCAAAACAATGGAAGCGCATGGGTATCTGGTCTCCTAAAGAAAGCTAAGATAATTTTTCCAACCAACAAAGTGATACCCTCTATTTTTACACTCTTGGATTCCAGGTGTTTGAAATATATCACTGAGAGATTATCAATATTATGTTCCATTCTCGGATTCCAGGTGATTGAAATTATCACTGATAGAATTATTGTAACAATCTTAGATTCCATCATCTGATCTTGGTATTATAGCTGAGTTTCCTGGCATATCCTATATATCAGGTCTGTAAATATGAAACCGGATTTTTTTTATAGAAAATACACATTTATTGTATGAAAATGGTAAAAAATATTTTATTCAAAGTATTGCCCATCGCTAGCTACACATTTTTCCCATCTCTCTGGCAATTTGTGGATACCACGCCAAAAAAAGTGTTGCTCTTTTGAGGCAAACCAATCATCGAGCCATTTTCGTACATATTCGTAAGTGAAGTGAAGTGCTGCTCAGCAAGTGCGTGTCCCATCGATGCAAATAAGTAGTAATCGGATGGAGCCAAGTCTGGTGAGTAAGCCGCATGCAAACATATTTGCCAACTAAACGCCTCAATCGTTTCCTTGATCGGTTTTGCTGTGTGCGATGGTGCATTATCATGAAGCAAAATCACTTTGTGTTGTCTCTTTTGATATTCTGGTCGTTTTTCACGTAATGCTTGATTCAAATCCATCATTTGTTGTCGGTAGCGTTCAGTATTAACGGTTTCACCAGGTTTTAGTAGCTCATAATAGATAACACCCTTCTGATCCCACCAAACACAGAGCATTTTCTTCCGCCCATAGCGATTTGGCCTTTCAGTCGATGTCAGTGTTCGTCGTAGTTTTCAGGCACAAAAACAGACATGTTCAACGCTATGAAAACATATGTAGTTGTATTAAACTTGTATTGTTGTGAGTTAAAAGTATTTAACAAATGTAAACACAAGAAAAAGGCGCCAATGACGCGGTTTGACAGTCACTACATTGACAACTAGAGCTATCTATGAGCAAATTCCGGTTTAATATTTACAGACCTGGTAGTTATTATTATAGTTTGGCTATAATATATGACATAGATCAAATCATTACTATTTATGATATGAACTCTAATCTGGCTTTTAAAATTGGTGCCTGTAATCAAAGATACGTAAATATTCTTCCAGGTGTCATACATGATTGTGGATGAGATGCATCACGAACACCCGGAGCTGATCCGCGACCAGTACTGGGATGAGGTGTTCCCCATGGAGTTGCCGTACACGCTGGCCACCGAGGCGCAGCGAGAGAACGCGCCCATGCCCTCCACAGCCAAGATTGACGTCTCCCAAGATCAGCAGGTGTTCACCACATCTCCATCTTCTATCAAAGTGGACGATCTGGTGCGTGATCAGAGTGTTAGTTACAAGTTCCCGCCGCCCGAGGTTAGATATGTCTCTGTGTCCATGTTGCTCATGAGGGACAACTGCATGCAGGCTCATTTCACTTGGCAGCACGCTGTGTTAATCTAGTGGATTCCGGATGGTGTCGGTTATTTGTTTTTAATGTTGTCGGTAAAACTTGTTTCTTTTTTTTTTTTTTTCGAACGCTTGAGATGATCAGTTTGATTTCCATTTTGATGGTGAGAGAATATTTTATGTATTTGTCTTATGTTTTTATTGTTTTTACTTTTTGGTGCTGAATATTAGTGATTTTTACTCGTTAATAGTCAGTCTTCTTTAATTTCGTGGGGATTGGTAAAGAAATTCTATTCTTATTTATTTCTTACGGGAATTTTTTGCCAGTTCTCTTTCATCTTGTTATGAATAATCCTCAATTTAATGATAAAGAAAATAATGCATTAAATGTCTCATCTCGAAAAGACTACGAAATATAATACCCTGAGTTTTTGCCGAGAATTGTCTGCAATAGCTCAGGGGTAACAGCATTTTTATGGAAAGAAGATGGTTATGTAGCGAAATCAAAGGTTATGGTTATAGCAAGAGGTGTGGCAAAATGTGTGTACGATAATGGGTTAAGTCAGAGAAACCGGAGCAGGTTGAGTAGTTCTGTTTTCTGGGTTATATGTTTACGTGTGATGGTTGAGGAAAAGTATACCGAACGATTGTCAGACCCGCACTCCTCTATGGCTCCGAATGCTGGACGATGTATAACTCTTACTCTAGAGTACTTACTCTAGAGTACTCTTGCCTAGGCAACTAGAAACTGCTAATATGCGCATGCTAAGATGGTGTGTCCCTAAGAGACAAAATAAAAGGCTCACGCATTCGTGGAAGCCTAGGTGTTACAGACATCAACAGCAAGATGGAGGAGAGGCGATTGAGATGGTATGGGCACGTTGGACGCAGAGCACCCGATCACATTGTGAACCAGGCAATCTCCATGGATCTTCCTCGAATAACAAACAGAGGAAGACCAAAGAATTCGTGGGTGGTGCAAAAAGATAACCTGATGCAGAGGCACGGCCTGGGGGACGTAGTCCGGGACAGAAGAGCATACAACCTGAGGACGAGGAAAGCTGACCCCAACAGTCTTCGCAGACAGTGAGTTGGGATGGAGCCAGGGAGAAGAAAAGAAGTGTGATGATTGAGTTGAAAGGGACATTGAAAGAACGGTAGCGACAGGGAACAAGATAAACGGAGCACTTAATGTAATTTATAATAACTGTAGAATATCAACAATAGCAAAAATTACAAAATAATAGTGTATTAGTGCTCAGCTTGGCATATGGAAGTGAAATGACAAAATAATAGTGTATTAGTGCTCAGCTTGGCATATGGAAGTGAAATGACAAAATAATTGTGTATTAGTGCTCAACTTGGCATATGGAAGTGAAATGACAAAATAATAGTGTATTAGTGCTCAGCTTGGCATATGGAAGTGAAATGACAAAATAATAGTGTATTAGTGCTCAGCTTGGCATATGGAAGTGAAATGACAAAATAATTGTGTATTAGTGCTCAACTTGGCATATGGAAGTGAAATGACAAAATAATAGTGTATTAGTGCTCAGCTTGGCATATGGAAGTGAAATGACAAAATAATAGTGTATTAGTGCTCAGCTTGGCATATGGAAGTGAAATGACAAAATAATTGTGTATTAGTGCTCAACTTGGCATATGGAAGTGAAATGACAAAATAATAGTGTATTAGTGCTCAGCTTGGCATATGGAAGTGAAATGACAAAATAATAGTGTATTAGTGCTCAGCTTGGCATATGGAAGTGAAATGACAAAATAATAGTGTATTAGTGCTCAGCTTGGCATATGGAAGTGAAACTTGGACTCAGCAGAAGAAGGATAAAAGTAAAATTAACGCTGCGGAGATTCATACACTAAAGAAAATTTGTAAAGTATGAAAGAAGGCAGAATGATTACATCAAAAATGAATGTATGAATAAAATGGATGGTTTAAGTGAGATGAAGGAAGGAGCTTTAAGGTAGTTCGGACATGTGGAGAGATTGAATGATGAAAGAATTACTAAGCGAGTATACAAGTCGGAAGTGCAAGGTGTGCGTGGAAGAGGTAGACCGAGGAAAACGTAGCTGGATCAGATTTTGAAAGAAGGTAAAGTGAGAAGTATGAACAACAGAAGATTGTGCATGATGAGATGTATGAATGTGAAGGAGGCGAAAGTTGTCCGCTAAGATAGAAAAGTTTTGAGATCTGGACACGGCATGATGTGTGTATGGATGGATTCACTTCCCGCTTGTCTTTTCGAAGTGAGACATTAAGCACAATGTTTTTTTCTGTCATTAAATGTTTTTTTATTATAATAGCATAGGTCCGTTCTTTGATCTTCAATTTATTCTACTTATGTCCCTTTGTTCATAATATAATTTCATTGTTTATAATTTATGTTTCCTTTTACTTAGGTATCATATAGGTATACTCAGCTGTCTCACTGAGCCCATTGCCTGTTCTGAGACATTTACTTAGGTATCATACAGGTATACTCAGCTGTCTCGCTGGGCCCATTGCCTGTTCTGAGACATTTACTTAGGTATTATACAGGTATACTCAGCTGTCTCACTGAGCCCATTGCCTGTTCTGAGACATTTACTTAGGTATTATACAGGTATACTCAGCTGTCTCACTGAGCCCATTGCCTGTTCTGAGACATTTACTTAGGTATTATACAGGTATACTCAGCTGTCTCACTGAGCCCATTGCCTGTTCTGAGACATTTACTTAGGTATTATACAGGTATACTCAGCTGTCTCACTGAGCCCATTGCCTGTTCTGAGACATTTACTTAGGTATCATACAGGTATACTCAGCTGTCTCACTGAGCCCATTGCCTGTTCTGAGACATTTACTTAGGTATCATACAGGTATACTCAGCTGTCTCACTGAGCCCATTGCCTGTTCTGAGACATTTAACTTACATCAGCAAGATAGCGGGATTAACATACAAACACAGGCATAAACAATGCAACAAGTTCTAGCTGTAACCTCTGGTGAGATTTGACAACTCTAATATATATGTTGGCACACTTACATTGAAAATCCAGGCCACCAAACCGCTGTCTAATAAAATATAAAATCCAGGCCACCAAACCGCTGTCTAATAAAATATAAAATCCAGGCCACCAAACCGCTGTCTAACAAAATATAAAATTAACAAATTTATCTGTCGGTCACATTTAATATTATAACTTCGCAATTACAAATATTTACACATTTCAAAGTAAACTAATTGCACAAGTTGATAGTAATGATTTCAAACTCTCTTTCAATCTAACAAACCATCATTCTTTTATTCTATTCTATTCTATATTGTAACTTAAATGAAGGGTGGCAATAATTGTTTATTTTGTCACATATTTAAAATTTCATGCCATAGAAAACGTTTTATAAAATGAAAAACTATTTTTTTCCACTTCTTAATATTAGCGACTCTGGGATATGACATGCCAAAAATAATAAATTTCGATTACAATCAAAATATTAAAAAGATATATAAACTTACATACACACACACACACATGCCATAAACACACTTTAATATCTCTATTTTTTTTTATTACTTCATTATAACTGTTCGTATAGATGTCAAAACTGTTTTAAAGTCGTTTTTCTTTATTTTCATATCTCTTGTTCTCGCAATCCTATTCGAGTCGAGAGGATGTTGAAATAATCGAAGAATTTTTACGAAAACGGCTATTGTCCATTACTTAAAAAGATTTTTCTGATATTTTGCCATGTTTGGGTGGCTTAGGAGATAACCAATGTTTTGAAGACATTGCAGACTTTATCTTTTTTAATTCAATTCAAAAGTCAACTTTATAAAGCACCATTTAGATGGCAAACTCTCCTCAAGAGTGCTTTAAATCGGAACTCAAACCCACTTATATTAAACAAATCACATCTGGCAGCTTTAGCAGCACCCAAACAAATCACTTTCTTTGTATATGGTACAACCTTATATCATTATTACCATGTGACAATTTCCTCCAACCAACCAGAAAGATGTTTATGAGACCTTAAGTGAAAAGCAGACTGAAAACCTTTTTTTTTTTAAAACTGGATTCCAGCAGTAGTTGAACCCGTAACCTCCGTGTTGGAGGACAAGGGCCTTACCAACTAAGCCACGGAGATCTTCAAGGTGATGTCGAGAAAATATACAAAATATCAAATTTTAGCTTTGTGAATGAATATTGCAATGTCTTGATTGCAAAAATCGGGCATCTTCTAAACCAACCAAACATGGCATAACATCTGAAAATAATTTTTTTATAACAAATATTCTCAAAAAAAAGTAGAAAACACATAATATTGTATTTTTTTGCAGATTATATAGCCCCAGCAGTATTTTGATATAAATCATTTTTCTATTTCAGATTTTTTTTTTTTAAATTTGCACAAATATTTTTCATCAATGTGACACTCATTAAAGAGCATACTACCTTGATCAAAAAGTTTTAGGACTTTATTCATAAAATCGAAAATACAAGTTTATTTATCAAAATCGATATGGTCCCCTTCAAAGTACTCCCCATCGACTGCAACACACTTACGCCAGCGCTTGATCCAATCCTCGGAACACCGCTGGTACTCAATTTTCGGTATGTCCATCAGAGCTGTCTTAGATTTTTTCATGACATCCTCTCGGGTGCTGTAACGCGTTCCGCGAAGCGGTTTTTTAAGTCGGTTGAACAGGAAAAAGTCGCAGGGAGCCAGATCAGGTGAATTCAAAGGCTGTTGGGTAGTTGTCGTGTTGTTTTTGATCAAAAACTCGTGGAAATCATGTCTTTCGCGATTTCAATGCGGTCCTTTTTTTGCATGAAATTGAGGTCTTTCGGCACCAGTTTTGCAGCGACACGTCTGAGGCCCAAATCACTAACCAAAATGTCTTGAGCGGATCCATAAGCGACGTTCAAGTCCTCTGCCAGCTCTCTGATGGTCAATTTGCGGTTTTCAGCCAACATTTCTTTGATTTTATCGATGTTTTCATCGGTTTTCGACTGCCACTGCGTTCGTCATCCTCGACCGACTCACGACCACTTCTGAAGCGTTTGTGCTACCGAAAAACACTTCTCCATCATTTCCAAGGTCTGCGGACCGTTAAATCCGTTTTTCACACAAAATTTAATGCAAACTCGTTGATGCCATTTTCAAACTTGTAAAAAATCGAAAACGCGCACAAAGATAGATGTACTCAGTACAGCGTAACTTTTACAAATGTCAAGCTATGACGCTGAAATTTGGAGGGAAGTGTCAATGATAGATGTGGTAACCTAACAAAAAAAAAAAAGAATTCCAATCGGGTGACTGACAGCGCCACACAGTGGCCGGTCCTTAAACTTTTTGAACAAGGTAGTATAATGTTTAATAAGTATAAAATTAGTTAAAACATTCAATTGTGTAATATTTTTATATATGTATAATGTAATATTTAATTTTAATTTAACCATCTCATTATTCATAAACCACATTTGATGATCGATCATTCTTTTTAAATTAAAGTAGTATGTAACTATCTTTGCAACCCAAACTTGTTATGTTACATCATTTTATAATCAATACTAATAATAACTTTAATATTTAAATCAACATTTGTGCTTTTCTGTTAATGGACTCATACTTTTGACTCAAATTATAATACGTAAATAAATTTTACTAATAAATTGAAGTAATTATATTCTTGATTTAAAACCAAGTATTAATTAAAACTAGTTCTTAACATTCTTTGTTATTTAATAATCTTTTTTAGTTTAGAACCCTTTGATTTCTTTTAGCTTAACAAATTTGTTTTGTGTTTGTGATTTTTATTAATACAGTTTGACTAACACTAATGTTTTTTTTTTATGTTTTGTGTTGTTTGTTTTTTTTTTGTTTTTATTATATGTGTACTTATGGCTGATTTTACCAATTTCTCTTAAGAATTTAATTTTGTCTGTGAAAATTTATTTTATGTATTCCTCTCTAGGAGTACTTCCTTAATTTAGTAAATCATTGAAATAGGCTGAGGAAATATTTTTGTTTGTTTTGATGAATTTATTGCAATTTTCAAAAACGAGTAAACCCACACCCACAGAAGTACTAGAAATAAATGTTTTGTTTGTTTTGATGAATTTATTACAATTTTCGAAAATTAATAAACCCACACCCACAGAAGTAAGAGAAATAAATGTTTTGCTTGTTTAGATGAATTTATTGTAATTTTCGAAAATTAATAAACCCACACCCACAGAAGTAAGAGAAATAAATGTTTTGTTTGTTTTGATGAATTTATTGTAGTTTTCGAAAATTAATAAACCCACACCCACAGACGTAAGAGAAATAAATGTTGGAAAATACATTTAATAAGACTAATTTACGTTAATTTTTTGTAATTATTATAGCTGTTTTATGTCATTTTCAATTATAGCATTTGTAGAGAAACAATGCAGGCTGCCCACAGCGGTATCTTTTTTCCAATTTAAGGATATGCATGTGAAACTTGTAGCAGTGACAAACATAAGATAAATGTGGTAGAAATGCAAGTATTGTCTTGAATGTGTGGATAAACCATGTGCAATGGAATAAAGAATAATGACACAAGAAAAAAATGCTGATTTATAAATGAATAATTTAACATTTGGATGGTTTGGCCAGTACAATCTTTCATGGTGTATTATTCTCACTTGACCTTCTTTCGAAAGCTGGCCCACTTGATCCAGCCAGTTTTTTTTTCGGTTATGAAAGATTTACAATAAAAATCTATTTGAAATAGATTAATGAAAAATTTAGATTAATGAAATAGATTAATGAAAAATTTTGTTTGGGAAGACCTAGAAAAATGTGGTGTGATCAAATTCTGAAAGAGCAAAGAGTTAAAAGTCTTTAAAATGAGATAATTTGAACGGAAAGATCCATGGCAGAAACGAAAAACATATTTAAAGTAAAGTGTGATGATAAATTTATCTGGTGTTTTTGTATGTTATTGTATATAGTATTTTTTCTAACCATGTATTAATTATATGAGTTATCATGTTGTAAAAAGTAGCACTGTGATAGCTACTTTTCAATCTAAAGTAGCATGCTAGTCATGCAGCTAAATTAAAAGTAGTTAAGGCGCTACTTTACAGCTACTCAGCTATGATGAAGTTACTTAACAACATTACATTACTTAACAACATTACTTACAATGAATAGAGTTGGTTATTGAGTTAAAGCCCTCAAAGGTTATATATTAAGTAAGGATGTATATTTTCAAATTTATTAATTTGAAATGTCTGCCATTAAGTTTGCTTTCTAAAACTGATTTTGTGTGTGTTTGATACCTCTTGTTAACGTTAAGGGTTTGTTGAATTTCGACATTAAATTTAGTTTCATATATTAACCTCTAAATTTTTACCTCAAGAGAGTATGGACGTACTCGGTACGTCCGATGTTTTTATTTCCGAATACATGAATTTATCCATAAAACGGACAAGGCTCAAATGTTTTTATATATTCAATAATTTTGTATATGGCGGCCGCAATTACGTTTTTTATATTACTTACAAAATCAATTTTTTATTTGACTTACAAAATCTCACTCGCTTAGAGGTTAAAAATAAAAAGGGTTATATTGGTAAAAATAGCCATTTTTGAATTGGTCTTTTATATTTTGAAATATAAAATTCTTGGTGGCACCATTGTAAAATTTTGATATTCAGTTAGTTCATTTTAAATTAAAGTCAAATGAACATGATTCTTAATTTTAGATTCAATTACCTTAAAATTGTTTTAAATTGATTTTATAAAGTTTTGTGATTTTAGATGTCATTCAATATCATACTTCATTTTCATTTATTTTAGAAATGTTCTTCATTTTAGATACCTGTGCTGGAATTAATTTTAATGGTTTTTAAATTTTATAAAAATTAAAACCTATTTTATATTTTTTTAAGAAAGAGTGAAGTATCTTTAAAAATGTGAATTGTAAAGTTACAATAGATGCATATTTGATATAGCATTAAATAAAACATGTATAATTTTAATTTGGATCTACAAAAATATGGATGAGGCAAATCTCTCACCATAATCGAGGAAAATTTCCAATCCATCTTGTGGATAAATGACTTGCGCATGTATTGCTTTTCAATCTGATATCTTTCATTTGGCAGATTTATACAGGTCCCTTTTTTGTGGCCTTTCTTATACGCTACATTAGAATATAAATTCTGATTAAATATAGTCTGAAAGCAATATGGTCAAACACTTGTCTTCCAATCTAGGGATTTTGGATTCGATGCCACCAAAACAATAGGTCTCAGTTAATTTTTTTCACAACAAACCTTTTAACTTTTTTCAGGTTGATTGAAAGATATTACATCTCAATAAATCCACTGTAATACATTACAATTGAAAAATATGATGCCAATATCAAAAATAGAGAAGTATTCATTAAATGAGGCCCCAGTTAGAGCGCTTTTGAGGAGAGTTTGCTCTCTATGATAATTTTTATCATTGCAATAAAATAATTTTCATTATAGTTGAGATGCCCTATCTTCTCTTACAGGAAAGCAGTAAACACCACACTTGGATATTTTATGTATTTTATCATGAATAGTTTTTTTAAATATTTCATTACATTTTCATATTAATTTTGTGATTGACAAAAATAATAAATATAAATCTTAGTTTACTTATTTCGACAATAACTTATTTATCTCAAATGAAATCTATAGCGAGTGTATGTTTGTTTTGCAGCAGGGAAACGAAGATGCAGTATCAGGAATCCACTTCTCGGCTGGCTCCCGTCGAAGCATTCGCCGGAAACCTTCCACCATGTCCTCGGCTTCCATGGCTGCAACCGGCATGGCGAGGAGCAACTCTGTGTCTTCCGTCATCCGAAGGATATTCTCCAAAGATGATACTTCTAAAATGCAACCTGACACTGAGATGGATGGATGTAAGTTAAAACAGAATTAGCAACACTATAGTTGAATTAGAGAAATCGTAGGAGTAGTATGTGAAGGTGTATGGATGTAGGATGTAGGCGAAACATGTGTGTGTCACGATTGGAAAGTCTGGTGCTCTCTTCTCTGCCTACCCCAACAGGGAAATGGCGTGATGGTATGTATGTATGTAGAGTTGAATCTTATCAATGACATGCAATAATTTATAAGTCTAAATCAATTGCGATAGATTGTCTACGTGACTTGCAGAAAGAAAGAGAAAATACCCATTCAATGATCTCTGAGGGAACACAATTTTTATGTACAGTCAACTCCGGTTATAGTGAACCTTTGGCTATCGTGAACCAAAATTTTCTGTCACAACCCCATATATCAAAAATGTGTGAAAAAAACCTATGTTATAGTGAACTAAAACTAGTAGATTTTGGTTCACTTTAGCCAAAGGTTCACTATTACCGAGTTCACTATAACCGGAGTTGACTGTATTGTATTTTTGCTTCTGTAATGAAATAAATTGTTTTTTTAAGGTCAAAAACCAGAAATGTCACGAACTCCCAGCATGGTAGCGAGACCTACCATAGGAGGCAGTATGCGCATTGCCGACCAGGTCATCGAAGAACTCGACGAACAGAATACTATCACCAGTAATGCCACCAAAACTGAACAGAGGTATTTATTCTCTTTTTCAATTATTTTGAAGTTAATCCAAACTATCCAAAAAATGTGCTCTGCTCCATGTTGAAAACCATTCTCGTTCCTGAATAAGGTACACATTAATCCCAAAATGTGCTCTGCTCCATGTTGAAAACCATTCTCGTTCCTGAATAAGGTACACATTAATCCCAAAATGTGCTCTGCTCCATGTTGAAAACCATTATCGTTCCTGAATAAGGTACACATTAATCCCAAAATGTGCTCTGCTCCATGTTGAAAACCATTCTCGTTCCTGAATAAGGTACACATTAATCCCAAAATGTGCTCTGCTCTATGTTGAAAACCATTATCGTTCCTGAATAAGGTACACATTAATTCCAAAAATCGTATATGTTATGCACTTGAGAAATCCGACAAATGGGAATCACTTTGGATAAATGAAAATTAAACAGATTTGTTTATTTTTAGGTAAAAAGGGTGAAATTTGAGTATTGTATAGAAAACTGCTTTTTCAAGCAATATTTCTCTAATATTATTACAAATAAACAATCAATTGATAACCTGTTTCGAATCTTGATACAATATTTCCAGTACAGGATCGGCAAAGTTTAATGCTGTTCGATAAGTAGCTTATCTAGATCCAATAAATTTTTCTATTTTCAATTACATGTTCTTGTTATTTTTACAAATATTTTGGGTTATTAAAAATTTCACCAATAATACGAAAGTTATCCAGAAAGTAAGGTTGCAACATTTATATAGGATCGAAAAATGCTTGTATTTAATTGAAATTCACAGGATACTTCACAAATATATTAAACTATTTTTCAATGTAATTGCCGTCGAAATCGAGACATTTCTGTAGTCGGGGTACCAGCTTTTGTATGCCAGTGTCATAGACCTGCGCCGCCAGTTCTTTCAGCCACTTCTTCACAGCTTTCTCGACCTCCTGATCATTAGAAAATTGTTGGGGTGTAGTGACATACCCATGTCTCATCCCCCGTCACGATAGAGTCCAGAAAAGCTTCTCCCTCCTGTGCAAAACGATCCAAAAATTCACGCGCGGCGGTCACGCGATTTTGACGGTGCTCCGGTGTGAGCATTCTGGGCACCCATCTTGCACACAACTTCTTGTAACCAAGTTTTTCCGACACAATATCACCAAGGAGACTTTGAGAAATGTCAGGAAATTTTTCGTGAAGATCGTCAAGCGTCACACGGCGGTCATTTTGCACTTGTTCTTCAATTTTTTGCACAAGTTCGTCAGAAATTACTGCCTTGCCTCGTCGTGAGTATCAGTACGGCCTTCTCTGAACAACCTAACCCACTTCGTGACATGTTGTCGACTCGTCACATCATTACCATAAACTTCCACGAGCTTCCGATGGATATTCGCTGCGGTATTGTTCTGCAAAGTCAAAAAACGGATGACCGCGCGGATCTCGCATGGACGAGAGGTGACGGGAGCGCGCGACGACCTCTCTATCGGAAGAATTTACTGTGACTGAACAAAATGGCTGACAAATACGTGGTACCAAACAAACTGACCGTTAGGATCCCCCCTACACGCCAGGTGCGCCAACTTCGAAACAAAAAAATTTCTCCGGCCTCAGGAGCCCTTGTAACCTTACTTTCTAAATGATCCTCGTACATCTGCAAATAATTTTACGCTAGTTGCAACCCGTGAAATATTCACGGAAGTAAAACAAATTCTACATTTATGAAAATATATATTCATAATATAAAATATATATTCATATTCATATATTCATTTATACATCGTCCCCTTTTACACCGGTTCAAATATTGTTAGCAAGGTATTTAAAATTCGTTCAGTATCACGGACCCACCGAGATTCAAATTTCGAATTACTTTCGGAGAGAATCCAAGTATCCCTCTCTCGCTCTCTTGTATTCAAAATTGAATTCTCGTATTCTTTCTTCGACGACAACCATCGTATGGGTTTTGGCCTATTTATAATTTTATTTATATATTCTCCTCGATTGATTTTGTATTTTCTAAGTGATTGTGGAGCAAGTTCTACGTATAAGATGATACATATTTGTGTAAAACAAAATTAAATGGTTTAGTGCGAGTTAAAGAGTGTTAACATGTTGATGACATGATTTTAGACCCACAGCAGCCAGCGTCTTTGGTCCCCCACCACCCAGTGCACCGGTGAATGTACCTATTGCCAATTACTCCAGAACATTCTCTCACGAACCAAGTAAGGACACCATTCACTTCTGCATGACCTACACCTATACCTATTTCACCCTAGTCTTAAATACACATGGACACTGTTTTTTATTCTACTTTAGTTTGTCGTTCAGTTTTACTATAGGGTTTTATTGTCTTGTGAAAACTGAATACTTTTTAATAACAATTCTTCAAATATTATGCATTGTTGTTTTGAAATTTAATGTTGAATCGAATGATTTATGATTATTTTCCACAACACTGAGTTTGAATACTATATATTCGTGTATGAACGGATTTTAGATTTCACGGTGGTTTTATATCAAGATTAGATTTAAACATTCCCTTTTCAAAAGTGCACCATCGTAAAAGTTTAAAATAGTTTTTACAGTTCCAACATTTCCATTAAGTTTGTGGATTGTCACATTAGATATTTTTTGGTAAACACTCGAATCAATCGATCGAAATGAAATGGTAAAGATTTTCCAGTATTTTTTACTTAAGGTGGTTGTTTTTAGTAGGGAGAAGGTTTTTAGTAAAATCAATTAGGCTAATATGCATGACGAAGGATTTCTGTGGAAACCATCTCTCAAAATCATGAATTTTCATAAACAAATCATCTGCAGATTACGTGCTGTATAAAACCAGAGCGCAGTTATTTTGCTCTAACCAAATTTCTCTTCTCATCGCATTCTTTCGCTTGCAATTACATTGGTTTCGTTGGATTTCTTTTTATCAGTAGATAATTGCAAATTTAGAAGTCTTAGCACACATACAGCTTACCACACATACCCATGTATTAAATACAAAACTTTCTCAATTTTCGCAGTGAAAATAATTTATTTTACAATACACGTCCGTGTCACACACATACATGTTTGTATTATACAAAATGAGATATTAACCTTACTATCACAAAATCTCTTAAGTTATGGAAACTCTCGACGAAAACAGAAATAAAAATTATAAATATTCAATGTTATGAGTTTTATAATGTTTATTTCCTGAATTTTGAACAGAAGGAATTTACATTTAAATAAATTTTACCTAATATTTTAATTTTACCTACTGAAACATATATTTTACCTACTAAAACATATATTTTACCTACTGAAACATATATTTTACCTACTGAAACATATATTTTACCTACTGAAACATATATTTTACCTACTGAAACATATATTTTACCTACTGAAACATATATTTTACCTACTGAAACATATATTTAATCCACATTAAAAAAACTAAAAAAATGTACTTAGGTTCAGTTCAGTCTCTGCCTGAAAAAAAATATAAAGTTATGCTGTATTGAAATTTATGAATATTTATAATAATAATAGAACAATTTATATAGCACATTTTAGAAGACAAACTTTCCTCGAGGGTGCTTTATATCCATAAAATAGAATTATCAAACATATATATAGTACATATTCATCAATAGTAAAAATAAATAATTAATCAAATTAAAAACATTATGTAAAAAAGAAATAAAATAAATGAATAAAGCACTTATTTCATATTTTTGTGTTCACCACTGGTTTATTTTGAGTTAACTACCGTTTTCGAAGACCTCCGTCTTCATCGTCAGGTGAAGATAAACTAAATTGCTCACAATATAGTTCTTCTGCAAAAGAAATATATTGTGACCAATTTAGTTTATTTTCACCTGACGATGAAGACGGAGGTCTTCGAAACCGGTAGTAAACTCAAAATAAACCAGTGGTGAACACAAAAATATAAAATAAGTGTTTCATTTATTTATTTTTTACATAAAACATGGCACCACAAAGTAAAACTAAAATCTTTTCAAAGATTCAAGAAAGATGAACATTATAGTTAAATGTAATTTTTCGAGTGGGTACTTCACACTTTAATTGACAGTTTAAAAACATATTTGAGTGAAGACAAACTGCAAAGAAATTTGGTCTGGATATTCCAATATGTGATGCTACTGCCTTGCAAGTGCAAATGAGTAATTCACTAACTTCAGTAGTAATTTAGATTTCGAGTTATTTGTCTTATAAAAAGAGAATAACTCATTTATTTCTATATATATTTAATTATCTAATACAGGTGAATAGATTGGAAAGCCATCAATATCTTCTCTCTTGACCTGTATCTTCTCTCTTGACCTCTTTCATATGAGTAAATAATAAAAGATGTTCTCTATAAAGCTGGAGATCTCAATGAAGTAGACAATGTACCAGGTCTGTACCTATGAAACCGGATTTT
Organism: Odontocerum albicorne; assembly: GCA_949825065.1. NCBI lineage: Eukaryota > Metazoa > Arthropoda > Insecta > Trichoptera > Odontoceridae > Odontocerum > Odontocerum albicorne. The sequence goes on from OX463842.1 coordinate 47,043,763, forward strand.
TTTTAATATAAAATACACATTTATTGTATGAAAATGGTAAAATATGGTATTGCCCATCGCTAGCTACATATGTTTCCCATCTCTCTGGCAATTTGTGGATGCCATGCCAAAAAACCTCTTACTCTTTTGAGGCAAACCAATCATCAAGCTATTTTCGTAAGAAGTGAAGCGCTGCTCAGCAAGTGCGTGTCCCATCGATGCAAATAAGTTGTAATCGGATGGAGCCAAGTCTGGTGAGTAAGCCGCATGCAAAAGTATTTGCCAACTTAACGCCTAAATTGTTTCCTTGACTGGTTTTCCTGTGTGCAAGGGTGCATTATCATGAAGCAAAATTACTTTGTGTTGCCTCTTCTGGTCGTTTTTCAGGCAATGCTTGGTTCAAATACATCATTTGTTGTCAATAACGTTCAGTATTAATGGTTTCGCCAGGTTTTAGCAGCTCATAATAGATAAAACCCTTCTGACCTTCCAAACACAGAGCATTGCCTTCCATCCATAGCGATTTGGCCTTGCAGTCGATGTCGTTGGTTTGCTTGGAGTTACCCATGACCTTTTACGCTTTAGATTCTCGAAATAAATCCATTTTTCATTGCCAGTCACAATCCGATGGAGAAATGACTTTCGTTTGTACCTGGCGAGCAGCATTTCGCAAGTGGTTTTTCAGTTTTTCTGCTGTCACTTTCGGTTTTCATTCAGCTCATGTGGAACCCATTTTCCCACCTTTTGGATCTTTCCCATGGCTTTCAAACTTATGGAGACGGCTTCTCGTGTCGCATTTAATTGATCCGCGAGTTGTTGTTGTGTTTGAGTGTCATCCTCATCAATGATGTCAGCGAATAACAGAAAATCAATGATGTCAGCGAATCGTAGTTTTCAGGCACAAAAACAGACATGTTCAACACTATGAAAACATATGTTGTTGTATTAAACTTGCATTGTTGTGGGTTAAAAATCTTTGACAAATGTAAACACAAAAAAAGGCGCCAATGACGAGGTTTGACAGTAACTACATTGACAACTAGAGCCTTCTATGAGCAAATTTCGGTTTCATAGGTACACACCTGGTATAAAGTGTTATGATTGTTTTCGATATTTTAATAAATTAACAATAACATAGTTTCTACTTACTAACATTTTGAATTGAATAACTCATCTAATTGTTGGATCTGAAACATAATGGATTGCGTTTTAGACATAAACAATGCTCGGCATAACAGACATAACACGTTACTCTCTTCGTCTGCTCCCGTGGCATGGGGAGAGCTCACGGTGCCCCCTTCCCCCTCGCGCAGTCAGGGAGGCTCCTTCTCCGCTAAGATGAGGCACCGTTTGGATAGCGACATTGGACCCACGCTCAGTGCGGCCGTCAGTCGTGTCATTGGTAAGGGAACCTGGGGAAGATGATATCCGGATGTAAGAATATGAAAAATGTATCATATAGTTTCTTCGGCCTATTTATAAAAGAGAATTTTATTTAAGTACGAAAATAGTCTATGTTGCATTTTTGTAAGATGACCATAGTTTTTTTTTTGTATACACAAGTGATTTAAAATTAGAAAAGAATGCACTTTTGAGAAATTTTTCTAGATCTCAATGAAAATTTTTCATAATTAATTGAAATGAATATTTTTGATATCAAGAATATCGTGACTTTTCTCCCATTAAATATATTAACTAAAATGGTTTATTTGCTTTTGTAGTTTTGACAATTTTCTTAAGATTTTGACCGATTTTCCGACATATGACTTATTCAATTATTGAAAAAGTCGTAAAATTCAAATGCCTCCTATTTTCTGATTATTTTATAAATTACTTTTTTTAACAGTTGGGACCTTCTGCATTTTTACAATGTATTTTATATACGAGTATGCTAAAAACAAAGAGAATTAAATAAAATAATGTTTCAAAAATGTTGTGCCTAACCTACTGTCAAATTTAAAAAAGAAAAAATATTACCAAATATCAAAAATTTAAGTATAAATCTTTAATTGAATGAACATATTTAGGCCACTTATTTATGTATAGAAATATGTAGATATATTACTAATATGAAATTAAAACACCATTTTGTTTTATTTCACTTTATTTTTTGCATCTGCACATCACAATGCATTTCAACACTTGCTGTGTCATCATCAGGTGAGTTGACAGTTCTTGTCAACTCATCCGATGATGACACAGCAAATGTTGAAATGCATTGTGATATGTAAAAAATAAAATGGAATTAAACAAAATGAAAATGTTTTAATTTTTTATTGATTATGGAGTTCCACAAAGTGATGCTCGAGTTATTTAAACAGATATAATATTTGCATGGTGTATATTAAGGTTGTTTTTATAATAAAGTTTATTTAAAATAGATTTAACATCCCTGTAATAGTTTGCTTTTGTAAAAAGTTAAAAGCCGGTATTTATTAGTTTTAGTTAATGCTATTTTTTTTATATTCTTACACGCCGGCAACCCTCAACAGTTAACTCTCATCGTGCTTGAGTCGGTGGTGGGGGACATGTGAAAATTGCTTACACCGCTATTTCGTTTCCGCTTCCTTTGTTACTAACAGCTGTTGCTATTAATTGCGGATATTTTTCTGTATATGATTTTTCAACAGCAAGCGCAGGTAGAGAACCCACGCAAGAGAGAAATACCCGGTCCACAAGAAGAGTCAGCCCAAACCTTCCAGACAAACCCAAGTAAAGGGCGGGTGTCTCTCTCCAACCTTACCAAATATCCTACTTCCCGCTATTCTCATAAGAAGGTCTGATCTTAATTTACTATTTAGCTCTCATTTCAAATACACCTACTTCAAAAAACACACAAGTTTTATTGTGTGTTTAAACACACTATAACAAATAGATGTCGTAAACTTTACCAAAGACAATCGCTGTTCTTATTCACTTATTTTAATTTTACATGAAGGATTTTGCACTCATGTCATGCATCATTCAAAATCAAATCGAATTGGATTTTTTTCTCATTTTTACTATAGTTCGGAAATTCTAGGATGAGTCCTGTGACAGCTCACAAATTTGCCCCAATACAACCTTGTAACGATGTTCAGTAATTTTAATTATTTTATCAACTTTAATATAAGCCTCAATTCTAATAAATAGCAAGTTATTTAGGTAAATACATTACATAAGGTTGTATTGGGGCTAATTTGTGAGCTGTCACAGGACTCATCCTAGATTTTCCGAACTATAATTAAATTTTCTAGGCAAATTAATTTTATGACAGAAATTCTCAATGAATCAATAATGTAATACACATATATTGGAATTTTATTTTCATGAATCTATATTATTTCTTTTATACAAAGTACAAAAAGATATTTTACCTCAAGTTATCAGTAAAATTAGTAATGAGTTATGGAACTAAACAGGTTATTTTAAACCCCGCTAAAGAATCGCATAATTTGCATTATTTTGATTTGATTACTTGAAAAGACCTTTACGGTTTGGTGTTTTTTCCATTCTTATCATCCATTTCCAGTGATTGCGAGTATTAAAAAATGTGTGTTCCAATTTTCTATTCCCACCTCTATCCATTGCTTTCAACATTGTTTCTAGTATTATTATTCAACATATAATTTGGGAAAAGCTCTGGAAGGTATTGCTAGATTGTAGAAAGGAATTCGAACTTGTTATTGTAAAAGCATCATTTCTTTGTGTGTTGTGGTACAGTTTGAATGAGTGAGAGATTTGAAATAAAAAGAGGTTTTAAGCAATGATTTATTATATCAGCTTGACTATTTTACATTTACATAGATTCATTTTTACTCAATTGTATAAGGTATAGAATATTGCTGATAAAAAAATGTAGATGTCAATTCTAACATTCGATTACACCAATCAATGCATCTTGTAACATATAACTTCTTCTTAAACTTTCTATAGACTCAAGAGTCTGTTACTGCAGGATTGTCCTCCTGTGATGCTGAGCTCCAGCTTTCCATCGTTTCGGGGGTCTCCCTGGTGGACGTCCATCCGGCACCCCATGCAGACCTATGTATGGAATTCTTGTGGAATTCATTCTCTGTACATGTTGGTACCAGTATCGTCGACGCTGTTATCCCCATCTGACTACATCTTGGACCTCACAGACTTCTCGGATTGTGGTGTTCCTACACAATCACGCAAAGTCTTCCCAGCAATAGCACGTAGAATTCTCATTTCCATTGTCCTTAGCATACTTTTTGTCCTGACAGTGTCCGCCCTCGCTTCGATACCATATGTGAGGATAGGTCGCACACAGGTCTTATAAATGCGTACCTTGCTATCCGTTCTCATATCTTTATTCCTCCATATGACATCTCTCAGGCAGCCCGCCACAACTGCAGCTTTATCTACCTGAGGCCTTACTTCTCTGAAGAGGTCATGAGAGCTGAGCAGTTTACTGCCAAGATATCTGAACTGGGTTGCTTGTTCAATTGGCTCATCACGTACTGAACATATAACAAAATCGAAAAAATACATGCGTTTAAAAAAAAATTAACAGATGATGGTTTCTTACATAAAAAGTTTTTATAAGATCGTTGTTTAAAATTCCATATTTTTTCCTAATTTGTGCTATTGAAAAGTATGATATGAATGAAATTTTGAAAGGAGATATAAAAAATCAAACAAGCTAGCGGTGTGAGAAAGTGTATGGATGGACAATTATTGTTTATAACACTAAACTGCAATATTAAAAATATCTTATATCGATTTTATTGTGCTTGTTTCAAAATAATAAAACGATATTTAAATTGATTTACATAATTCAAAGTGTAATTATTGTATAAATTAATGAATACCTGAATATATGTTATTTATATGCTTTATTCTCTGTTGTTACTTTTTAGTTTTTTTGTTTTATTGCATGTTTGTGATTAAACTTATGATATTTTTTTTGTTTTTAATCCAATTGTTAATTTGGCATGTGTGTGCTTGTTCCACCGTGTAAGCTACTAAATGTATAAAGGGTTAGCAATTTTTTTTTAAATCAGTTGTTTTTTATTGAGTGATATTTGATAATTCAATGTTTGTGTGTATTTTTCTAACAAGTTATACCAATTTACAAGGCAGATTATTTTTGGCATGTTTGTATTATATTCAAAAGCCAACTTTAAATTCTGTCTTTTTTTATCCAAAATAATAACAAATACTATTTGAATTAAAAAAATTTATTTCAGTTTTCACATTTATAATATTTTTATTAGCCTTTATATTACAATGAATAAATTTATTTGTGATTTTTTAATTGCATCATAAATACAGTAATCCCTCTATTTATGCGTATAATTTGTTCCAAGAAAATAATGCTTAAATGAGAACAATGTTTATAAAGGTATGAATGCTATGTAAAACAGGTTTCCTTTAACATGTTTCCAGATATTCTTTTCTTACTTAGTAAAAATAAAAATAAGTTATTTTTTTAATAAATCTGATAACTAATAAAATGCATTTTTAAGAGAGCCATACAGCTTATTTATAGAAAGAAAAAAATACGGAATTTACAATTTGCTGTACCTATTCATACAAAATCACTCTCACTGGATGCATCCTCCATAATTACTGTTGTCGCTCTTACAGTTGTAGTTTGATTTGCCAATATTGACGGTATATGTAATCCATCTAGAGCCGTGTTTCCCAACGTGGGGCCCACGCCCCACAGGGGGGCAATTTGATTTTTAATTAAATATCCAAATTAAGTATACAAATCCAACCAAATGTGCAATAAAACTATTGTTACCGTTTCCATCTTCATATTTAGCTGAATGTGGATTTAGAGCCATAAATGATTTGCTGCTAAAAAAAAGAAATCGGCTGTATATAACACAACGGGGAGACTTGAGACTAAAGTTAACTAAATTGGAACCTAATATAAAATCTCTTAGCAGCAAGCAAGGATCTCACTAAATTTAATAAATAATTACTAATAATTAAAATAATATAGAAAAATATTTCATTTCTCCGTTATATGTTTTGAAATTTACTTACTGTGTTTGCTTATTTCCTAGTGATTTCTTCCTAAAACTCATTATTTAAGTTTCTTTAATGAACAATTAAATTTTTTAATATTAAAAATTATATATATGTATATGTTACGTAGGGGTTCCACGACAAAACGGCCGCGACAAAAGGGTTAAAGTTTAACCCTTTTGTCGCAGCCGCCTAGTCGTATTTTGATCGCTTTGTCGCGTCACCATTACGTAGGGGGGGGGGGGCATAAGAATTTTAGAAAGGCTTAGATGGGGCATAGCACAAAAAACATTGGGAAACACTGATCTAGAGTCTGCTGCTTTCCTATTCCTCTAGTTCTAAACAGAATAAACTGTGTTAAAGTGAATTTGTATAAATGGAGACTGCGTAAATAGAGGAATTACTGTATATACACATATATTTTACATTGAAGATTTTCACAAATAATAATGGAACAGATTTTTTTAATGTAGTGTTGATGTATTTAAAACAAAATTTAGCTTTGATTGTATTTTCTCTAAACAAAAATAACTGCAAAATGTATACTCAAGAAGGGGAATAAAAATTTCCCAGAAATTGGGTACACTTATCTTAATGCTTCTGTCATTCCTGCAAACATTTCCTGTTGTCATCTTTTCTAACTGTGATTTTTCATAGAATTCTCCTTTGTTTGCAAATATTTTTTTTTTCAGTCCCAATTTTAATTTCTGGAACAAAAAAGGTTGCAGCAGCAATATTTGGTCAGTGTACGGATACGGAGCAATGAAACAATCGCAATCACCACATTGTTTTGTGGTAAAGAATGACTTGTCTGATAATGTGGTATGTGCAGATATTTCACTCTACACTGTCATACTGCAATATCAAGTTTCGGGTGCGCATGCGCCACTTCTCCCAACATTTATTATTTTTTTTAATGACCTCAATTTAAAATTCCATATCATCACCAGATTTCACTCCCTACGATTTATTTTTGTTTTAAAAACTATTAATAAACAACCTCCATGGTCTTATTGGTAAGACCCCCGTCTTACAACTGGCGGGTTACAGATTCAATTTCCATAGGTAAAGAAAAAATGGTGCCAGTCTGGTTTTCATGTAAGGATACTTAAATGTATTTCTGGTTAAATGAAAATGATTTTGTCATGGCAATAAACCTGCCAGGTTGTATTGTATACAATAAAAGTGTAATGCAAGAATATTGGAACTTAGGGATGAAGATTTGTTACAAAGTATGAATATAGGTAATCTTCTTTTTGTTTGAATTTTACAATCATCCTGTAAGTGTTAAAGTACATTACTTAGTCTTACTAGCGGTGTAGAGCTAGCAGGTTGTGTAGTGTGTATTTTGATATATTTATTTAAGATTAAAATTCAATTCACTTAAAGAGAATTTTCACTTAATGAGCGAGTACATAAAATTATCAGAACAGGGTTTAAATTCAAATGCGAGCAAAGAATTCACTCGGTTAGTAAATGTACAAACTGATCAAAACTTTTGTTTGCTATACTTTAGAAATTGTAGCATGGTCCCTGTGACAGTTCACAAATTTGCCCCAATACAACCTTGTAACGAAGTTCAATAATTTTAATTATTTTATCAACTCTAATATAAGCCTCGATTCTAATAAATAGCAAGTTACTTAGGTAAAGACATTACATAAAACTAACAATAATGACAAATTAATACATCTTGTTACAAATTAGCAAAAATGTGGCAGTTTGTTAAAATCAAATAATATTTGGTGACGTTTGTCAAAAGTCACTACGTTAGTCTGCATTGGCTAAGAATGGGGTATTCGATAATTGGATTTTCGATTTTTTTATACCTAAAATGAAATGTTCGTAATTAGTATTAATTCATAGTGGATCTTGGCATATTTAAAGATACATACAAATCATACAATACATTAGAAAGTCAGTATAATGAAAATTAGGAATTAAAATGTCAGTTTAGAAAAAAACAATTGTTCGATTTGTAAAAAAACTATTTGATTAGTAAAAAAAAATGATTTTACCCCATCCCTTTGTGACAAACGTCGCACGGTTCATCCTAGACTTTCTGAAGTATAGAAAGAAATTATTCTCAACTTTTGTTTTTCCAATTATTCCTGAATATTTTGAGTTCTTTCTTGTTGAGTGTACAATTTTAGAGCTATTTTTGTGAAAGGATATACAGAAACTGATTCATTTGGTTTGTAAAACATTGCTTAACATTTTTAAAATTGCATATTTATTATTTATCTGATGTCTTCAATATTAATTGAATAAAAATATGAAGAGTAATTTTGAATTATTTATTAATTTTAATTATAAACTGTTTAATTTAGTTCCGGAAGATGATACAGCTAGTATGGTCTCATCTGAAGGAGCTGAAGATGACGAGTTCCACCGCTTGAAGCAGGCCCGGGAAAAGGAAAAGGTGGTACGCTACATGCAGAAGTTGTTAGCGCGCTCCGTTAGCGCGCAGCAGTACATCGGAGGAGAGGTGTTCGCCGACAACGAAATTCTTCTCGCAGAACTCACTAAGGCGTCCATAAAGGGTTCTGATTCCAAAGGCCAATCTAAGGAGGGATCAAACTTTAGTACAAGTCCTAAGGACACATAATTATTCGGTAGGAATATTTAGAAAGATACTTAACATAAGTAAACATGTGATATACGTGTAAAATTTGACGTTAAACTCGTTCGACAAATGTAATAATTGTTATTTTTGTAACAATTTTGATATGGCATTTCTTTAAGTGACAAAATTCATTATTTGTAATTAGATTTAATTATAATCACTTTCGATTTTTTGCAATTTCTGCTTAGTTATATTTATCTAATATTCATTATATGAAATAAAAAGGTACAAATGTCATATTTTGTAGAATGAGTATATTGATATGGAAGAAAGATCCTCACCATTTTACAGAAGGCTTTTTATTTTCTAGATTAACTACAATTTATATTATAAATTATTTATTCAGCGAAGCGAAACCAATGTTAGATATGTTTCGAAAAACAAGAAAAATACGACTTCTTGAGTAAGAAAACTTGATTGAAACTAAAAGGGTAATATTTGAGGCATATGTTCCAAGATTTGGCATTAAGTAACTTCTTAAGTGGGAATCCCATAAAGGGTTTCACTGTACACCCAAACCTCTCTTTATGGAAGAGATACGTTCTTAAAAAGCTGTCTGCAAATTAAATTACTTTTTTCATATAAATACGAGTACATATTAAATGTACATGAGTTCCATGAAGAAAAAACAATTCAGAAATACGAGGCATATCCAGAAACTAAGTGTACTGAATTTTTGTAGGTTACAATATTTTTTATTTAAACAAAAAAATTACGTGGTTACCGTAGTACATATGTAAGCTATTTTTCGACATAGTCGCCATTCCTCTCAATGCAGGTGGTGAAGCAGGGTATCCACTTTTTGATGCCTTCCTCGAAGTAGTTTCCCGCCAACCCCTCCGTCCACTTCTCCACCTCCTCCTTTACCTCCTCGTCGGCTGAAAACCTTTTTCCACCCATGTGCAGATTCAGGGAGGTAAAGAGATAGTAATCTGAAGGTGCTAGGTCAGGGGAATACGCGGGATGGTTCAGGACATCCCATTTAAACGAGGCGAGCAGTTCCTTCGTGGCGTTGGCCGTGTGTGGTCTGGCATTGTCGTGCAGCAGGCAGACTCCCTTTGTCAGCATGCCTCTCCTCTTGTTCTGAATCGCCCTCCGCAATTTTTTTAGGGTCTCACAGTATCTTGCAGAGTTGATGGTCTCCCCTTGAGGCATATATTCAATTAAAATTATGCCTTGACAGTCCCAAAACACGGATGCCATGATTTTCTTGGCTGAAATTGTGGTTTTGAACTTTTTGGCGGAGGGTGAAGAGGTGTGACGTCACTGTTGAGACTGCCTTTTGGTTTCAGGCGTGTAGTGTGCAACCCAAGTTTCATCTCCAGTAACGATGGAGCGGAGAAATTCATCTCCATGGAGTTTGCAGTGCCTCAAAAACTCTTGCCTTTTTACAAAATTTCGCACTTGGCGGGAGATTGGGTTGACATTTTTTCACAAAACGTTGTCGCGTCGACACTTCTCAACGTACTGATCTCGAACCGGTCTCGTTATTTTCGACATGTTGGCTACACTTCCGTGTAGCCAACATGTCGAAAATAAAATCCATCCGGTCGTGAGAGCCTCAGTACACTTACTTTCTGGATACGCCTCGTATATAGATCTGAGAAAACATATTCCTATGTAATAAAAACATGCAAAGTAAACAATTACACCATTTGTAAAGAATAATTAAAAGATTCCATATCAGAATTTGTAGATTGGGAACAGGAACTTGGCGCAAATATCGATCCAAAGTTTGCTGCTTTGCATGTACGAGGGTCATCCAGAAAGTAAGGTTACAATATTTATGTAGGATCGAAAAATGCTTGTATTTAATTGAAATTCACAGGATACTTCACAAATATATTAAACTATTTTTCAACGTAATCGCCGTCGAGATCGAGACATTTCTGTAGTCGGGGCACCAGTTTTTGTCAGTGTCATAGACCTCCGCCGCCAGCTCTTTCAGCCACTTCTTCACAGCTTCCTCGACTTCCCGATAGTTGAAAAATTGTTGGGGTGTAGTGACACACATACGTCTCATCCACCGTCACAATAGAGTCCAGAAAAGCTTCTCCCTCCTGTGCAAAACGATCTAAAAATTCACGCGCGGTGGTCACACGATTTTGACGGTGCTCCGGTGTGAGAATTCTGGGCACCCATCTCGCACACAACTTCTTGTAACCAAGTTTTTCCAACAAAATATCACCAAGGAGACTTCGAGAAACGTCAGGAAATTCTTCGTGAAGATCGTCAAGCGTCACACGGCGGTCATTTTGCACTTATTCTTCAATTTTTTACACAAATTCGTCAGAAATCACTGCCTTGCCTCGTCGTGAGTATCAGTACGGCCTTCTCTGAACAACCTTACCCACTTCGTGACATGTTGTCGACTCATCACATCACTACCATAAACTTCCACGAGCTTTCGATGGACATTCACGGCAGTATTGTTCCGCAAAGTCAAAAAACTGAAGACCGCGCAGGTCTCGCACGGACGAGAGTTGGCGGGAGCGCACGACGACCTCTCCATCGGAAGAATTTACTTTGACTGAACAAAATGGCCGCCAAAAAGATGCAGGACCAAACAAACTGACTGTTAGGATCTCCCCTACACGCCAGGTGCACCAACTTTGAAATATAAAAAAATCCCCCGGCCTCAAGAGCCCTTGTAACCTTAGTTTCTGGATGACCCTCGTATTTTTCAAGCTAATTAATTTTTTAGCCAATTTTCAAATATGACCTTGGTCATCTAGTCCCTCCTGTTTGATCTATAAATTATTCACAGTTTAAAAATATATAATTTTTTTTACAATCCCTTGGTAAAATATTTCCTCAGTCAAGCAGGTTTGTTGATTGTTTTTTTCAATCCTGCTATAGCAAAATTCCATTTAAAGACGGTCCATAAATCAAGGTGTAAATGCATTATGAAAATAGTTAAAACACCAACTTCTATAATGGATGAAACAAGGAATATTTGAAGAAAGATAAAAAATAGTGTTTTTGATCAAAGCCTTCCAAAACAAAACTAATTTGCATTACATTTATATACCATAATATTCAAAATAATTTCGTAGATTTGGTGCTAATATGGTTAACCTTATCCATTTACAAATGCTTGAATTATGAAAAAGCTAGACTGGGACATTTTTGGTTTAATTTATACGAGGAATCAAACCTGAGGAGTAATTATCCACAATACTGCATAATAATGATGGGGAATATGTTTAAACCCTAACCCGAGTATTAGGGGGAAGGGAAACATGAATTAATGAATCAAGCACAATGTTGGGAAAAAAAATTATCAATTCAATTAATGGAATATGACATTTTATGGTTTTAATTAATTAATATTATTAAAGTTACAGTTCAGCATTTCTCAAATTTTATTGGCCATTAAACGTAATATATAATTTTTCATCAAATATTTAAAATTATTTAAATATTATACATTATTAAAAATGTATTTTTTACTTTTTACGTGAATTATTTGACTAATTTGGAATATATTTTATTCTTGACATTCTTCATATGGTTATTATCTGAAAAGTTTTATTAGTATAATGATAGTCATCAATACTCTATATGTTCCATCACGAACACTCCACACATTAGGCCGTGACTGTGAATCTCCCTATCGTAATGGTGTAGTATTCGATCTGCTACCTTCCGCATGGAAGTTCAGTGTGTTACCGCACGGTAATTATTATAATAATATCATATACTTGTCATATTTATGTGTCAAAACAAAAATTGAGAAAAACTGAGCTATGCGTTCATTTAAAAAACATTCCTCTTGAGAATTATCAGGACAAAAGACATTAAATATTTTCATTATTTAATAATATTCTGTGATTATGCAAAATGTTATACTTAAAAATATAAGTTATGTATTACTAATTATATTTGTTAAATTTAAATATAGTAATATATTTGCATATAGTGGCAGAATTATGGCTTACTTAACCTTGTTTTACAGATGATACATAGCCTCCATGGAAACTAAAAAAGATCCATTGATCCTCAAATTTCAACTTATAATTTTTAGCATTTACAACTTTTTGACTGGTTAAATATCTACCATTTATGAAAATAAAAAAAAAACGTTTGCAAGGAACATAGACAATATTTTTTAAATCATAAAAAAATCACGTGTTCTTCTTTTATCCTCCTTTTTAGAGTCAAAAATTGAAGTTCTCTCACTGCTAGCAAATATACATATATATATTTTTTATATAGCGGAGGCTTTTGCAAATAGCAGTATAAAATTGCATTTCTGCTACATTTTAAAAAAGTTTCAACTTATGCCTTTAGGTAAAAAAATAACTGTGATCTGTAGTGATATTCTATAAAAAAAATTATACAATTTATTATGCTGATGCATATCAGTTGGTGTTTTGAAAATGTATAATTATATATCATGTCTTTGGAATGCTGGAACATTTCACTAGTTTCAATTTAATTATGAATTTGTATTGTGCAATAGAAATTAACACTATAGCTAGATTCTCACTTAACCATGCTCATGCTGTCTTTGAGACAACTATGAACTGACCATAACAAGCCAACACCACAAAAGGGCTTACATACATTTTTTGACAGTGTGGCTGCACCTTTTTTTACCATTAGTTTATCATTGTGAAGTTTCTGCAAGCAATCTAGCATTATGACCGCTTTAGAGTGGGAATCCAAACTTGCGATACATTGTCAATGCTTTGGGTTAAAAAGATAACATTTACTAATAAATTATGTTATACATTTTTTTACATACTATTGTGTTATATCAAAAAATAAAATAAATGCTGTAAATGAATGGAAGAAATCATACCCCTCAAGATCAAATAAAATTCATCTTTTAGATAGGTAATGCCCATGCCTGTATGTGGGTTTATTTTGTATATATACTATAGTTCTTTTGCAAACAGTTTCGACTGATCAAACCAGTCATTGAACTTGCTAGAAATTGAACCTGGTCATAAAATCATTTAAGCAAATGGGTTAAGTCACAAGAACACTTGTGACAATAAAATACATGCGAGACAAAACGACGTTCTTCTAATTTTGCAATGAAAGTTGTCCATGAATAACTTGTGTCGATATAAGATATTTTCTTCTTGAATAATGGCCGTGAACTGAAGGACTATACGCCAGTGTCAAGTGATGGATATAATATATTATTTATAGTTAAGGCATTAACACTGTAGAGGTTTAAAGACATTGTAATTTATTTTATCAAACACTGTTTATTCCACTTTTTGTAACGGTATAATCCTACCGATTTCAAGGCTTTCACCTCATCATCAGGGGACCACAAACAAGGCTGAATTATATTCAAACTGGTACCGAGATACACACTTTTAACGGTCAACATTCGGGTTGGAGACTGGGTGCTGGGAGAGGCATGGGACGACCTCGACGAGCAGCGGAGAGATTCTTGGTATATATGTGTTTGCCAAATTTTCACCTCGATGCACTGACTTAGAAATTTCTAGGGCCTCTAATCTGTCCAATTTATTTCCGTTACTACTGATATTCCCTGATAATGAGGTAGCCTTGTAACCGGTAGGGTTATACCATTATAAAAAGTGGAATAAACAGTGTTTAATAAAACAAATTATAATGATGGATATAAGATATTACATGACACATCTTTTGTATGATGCAGTCCACGGATGATTTATACATAATTGATTGTGATGTTTTTTGGTTTTCGAAATAACATGTATTGAGCACCAAAACATGTATTTCAAAAATTATAATTAAGTTTATCAATAATTAAATCCGGAATACCATTAAAGTTGCCAGCTAAACCAGACTACCGTTTTCGAATTGAAAAAATCTTAATGTCCAAAAATGTAAGAAAAAAATTGTATAGATATAACATTCGATAATATTCAACTTATGAGAAAATGCCAGCTGATATGCATCGCGAAACTTCATAAATCAACTAAAAAAGTTTTAGTAAGTTTATGTCAATGAAATAAATGACTAACCAAGTTCGTGCCTAAACAAGTAGATATGTTTTCAAATTAGATGCATGCATAATGGATATTAATATGTATTAGATCATAATATCAACTGTGTGATATGCCTTTTATTCTAGATTTCAGTATTAATGAAGCTTTACTCAAAGAAGTAACTTGCTTATTTATAGTTATATTAAATTATTTTTAATGGTTTGCTAAAGACAAATTATTCTTGTGTAATGCAATTTTTAATAAATTTTCTTTTATATTGAGAAAACCAGTGAAATAATTTATTATTGATATTTACTTTAGTAGGACTCTTAAAGAGAATTTTCACTTACTGAGTGAGTTCATAAAATTATCAGAACAGGGTTTAAATTCAAATGCGAGCAAAGAATTCACTCGGTTAGTAAATGTACAAACTGATCAAAACTTTTGTTTGCTATACTTGAGAAATTGTAGCATGGTCCCTGTGACAGTTCACATATTTGCCCCAATACAACCTTGTAACGATGTTCAGTAATTTTAATTATTTTATCAACTTTAATATAAGCCTCGATTCTAATAAATAGCAAGTTATTTAGGTAAATACATTACATAAAACTAACAATAATGACAAATGAATACATCTTGTTACAAATTAGCAAAAATGTGTCAGTTTGTTAAAATCAAATAATATTTGGTGACGTTCGTCAAAAGTCATTATGTTAGTCTGCATTGGCTAGGGATGGGGTATTCAATAATTGGATTTTCGTTTTTTTTATACCTAAAATTAAATGTTCGTAATTAGTATTAATTCATTGTGGATCTTGGCCTATTTAAATATAGATACAAATCATACAATACATTAGAAAGTCAGTATAATGAAAGTTAGGAATTAAAACGTCAGTTTAGAGAAAAACAATTTTTCAATTTATAAAAAAACTATTAGATTTGTAAAATAAAACGATTTTACCCCATCCTTTTGAGACATGACATTTCAAATGTCACAGGAACCATACTACATTTTTTCAAATATAGTTCAATATTCTAATGTGATTTGAGCAAAATTGAATAAAATTCACTAACATTAGCACTGTTTTCATTAAGCGAACAAACAATAAATCAAGACCTTACTTGTCTGCTCACCCAGTGAAAATGCACCTTAAGAGAGGATTTTTTAATGTGTTATTTGTTCTACTTTATAAAATTTGATTCATAACTTCAATGATCAAATTATTTTTTGAATTATATTGTTTGATGCTTTTTGATGTACTTAACCATATTCATATGATATTAGTTATAATATTTGATAGACATTAAGAAGTTAAGAGAAAACATCATAAGATGGTTGGAAAGGTGCGTTAAAAATGTGGCCGACTAATCATTAATCTTGATTTCTGGATGATATCACTCTTCTTTATGAAAAAGTAGATCTTTTAAATTAGTCAAGGGGAAAAATGAGTGATTTGGCCTTACTATAAATCTTAATAAAAGTGTTGAAGGTGTTAAATAGAACACCATCTAGTAAATTGACTGACTCCGAGATCTAGAGACAGGGCATGAATCTATGATTATTAGATCTAGAGACAGGGCATGAATCTATGATTATTAGATCTAGAGACAGGGCATGAATCTATGATTATTAGATCTAGAGACAAGGCATGAATCAGCCTATGATTATTAGATCTAGAGACAGGGCATGAATCTGTGTATCTCAGCCTATGATTATTGATGTGTGTATGTGAGATAGATGTTAAACATCCCATCCGACTGCCAAACAAGATTTAATAACAGTTTACACTGTGAAAAAGAAAATTAAAAATACATAATTTTCCTAAATGTTTTTTTTTCTAATTGAGAAAAATATTGTTAAAATCAAATCTATTGAAATTGTCAAATAAAATATATTTTCAATCACGATTGAATGTTTAAAATTACTTTAAAAGCCTTTTCATAATATTTTTCATTTTGTAGAAAAAGATTACACATATATTCACACTTAACCATATGAATTTTGTTTGTTTTTTTTCATTTAAAAAAAATATAATATTTCAGTAGATATTACTCATAGTTTGCTTTTAAAGCAATGGTTGTTATTTACTTATTTAACCATGTGTCCTTATTTAAATTACTTGTTTCATTACTAAAGAATGAAATATAAATATTTTTATAATTGAATAATAGTCTTTCTTAAATATTATAATTCTAATTTGTCTAAAATGTACAGTTTCTGTTTATTAAACTCAATCTACAATAAGTGGTCTTGTCTTATACAAAATGTTGTCTCAATATTTATGTTGGTTGTGTAATTTTACATTTTTACTAACACAAATATGATCTTGTTTATTTGTTGAGTTTTTATATAAATTGTAAATGTTAACTCCTCAGTATTTTACGTGAAACCACTAATATCTTTAACTAAATATGTATAGTTAGGAATATTTTTTTAATAACTGATTTTTTGGCACTATCCGATTTTAGCCACTGTCAAAATTTTCAGCATTAATTTAAGTCATAATTTTCCATCTTTATCTGTTCAGTGCTGAACACAAGCCTCTCTGCGACTTCATTTTTACATGTATCATCCACTTAATGTGTATAAATCAGGGCTGTGGAGTCGCTTAAAAAAAAACACGACTCCGACTCCGACTCCGATTCCTATATTTACCAACAATACGACTCCGACTCCACAACTCCGACTCCACGACTCCGACTCCACAACTCCAACTCAAAAAAGCTCAATTTTAGCAGGTTGTTTCCTACCTTTGCATATAGCCATTTTTTTCATGTTATAGGGATATAAATAAAACAAGATCAAACTTTAAAAAAATTAACCTATTATATATGATAATTTAAATAAAAAATTAAATATGTTATTACAAAGGGAACGTACATCTGATCCCTGCTATTACAAAAATTAATAGAGAAATGGAGAGAATTTTGTTTCTGTAACGCAATGATATCAACACGTGGACGTGACCAATGCAGAACGATGACTGGCAAAAAAATGCGCGCAAATTGCGTGCAAACAAAAGGAGAAACAAATGCTCCTTTTCTTTCGACGTGAGAAAGAAGGAGACAAACACATTTTTGTAGACTTTATGCATTAAATGGATCTCGGTGATTCACCATATCGGCGCGACTTGCGCCTGCAAGTTTAATATTCGCGCACAATACACATTCATTATAATAATTTAAAAAAAAATGTTTTTTAAATTTTAACGAAAAAGTAGTCGGAGTCGCTCGTTTTTTACGACTCCGATCCGACTTCGGCCCAAACACCGCGACTCCGACTCCGCGACTCCGACTCCGACTCCACAGCCCTGGTATAAATTGCTATTTGGATATTTTAATTCCTCTCTGGTAATACTGAATGAGTCTATATTATATGTAACATATGTCGAATAATTATCCAAATTCCATTTTAATAATTCTAGAAATATTTTGGGCTTTACTTGATGAAACTCCATAATACATTACATATAAACATTAATTTTGAGTTTGCCTGATGGAGAGCTCTCTAAAGGAGCTCAAAACTCAAGTCTCGGTATTAACATTGTTGTCAGTATCAATTTTATCATAAGTATCCGTCTTCATCATTTTACCTCACGTTTGTTTTTAATCTTTGACAGATAATCCATTCATTTTGTTTACTGTCTCTGTACACCTCTCGATGGAATAGCTAAGAGCTTTTGTTTGATATTGGATAACAGTATACATGTCTTATATTCTTATGAGAGAACTTCGAGTATACAAATTAAAAAGAGTAAAATGATAAAAAAAAAAAATACTTCCTTAAGTTACGTTAAAATATGAAATATCATCTCCCTATTCATTAGTCAAGATTATAAAAAAATGTCTTATTACTCGTAGCTTCAATATTTCATTATGCTAAATTGTGTTAGTTCCTCTTCAATTTCGTTTTAGATTTTTGTGTTGTCTAGTGTAATTCCTCATTTGCTTTATATGTCTTTAAAATGTTACAATCAATATAAGCAGTTTTTCTTTTGAATTGGGGCTGTAGCCAGAATATTTATCTATCCTCAATTAATAATCATTTGTTACTTAATTTCTAAAATACTGAATTCATCCTCAAATTGAATATATAATCTTGTATATCTTGTCTGACAGAGTTAAATCATGTTAACAGGCATTTAATTATAAAATTACCAAAATTAATTACAGTAAAATGAGCTTAAAAAAGAAAATTAAAATGAGACTCTGGAAGTGAAATATGTCTCCTGGCGACAAATAATAAAACAATGATGCATAATACTAAATGTTAAACAGTTTTTGTTTTCACATTAAAATGAATCTCGAAGATTGATAGTGAAGTAGTGTTAATGAAATGGATCATATTTCAAAGCAGCTTTATTAACACGTTCACTGCGTCGAACACGGCTCCCGTGTCCATACAAAATAGCCTTGAATGTTGAGTGCACTCATAAACGTCTCCCGATAAGGATTCATCGCCGGTTTCATGTGTTTTGAAGACACGAAAGAATACACTTGTATATGATGTTTCAATAGAAAGTAGAATTTGATTTTTAACAAAGTTATGAGTTTTCAAAAATTCGCGAATTTTCAGCATCTCTGTATGACATTTTATACGCTGTGAACGTGTTAAAGACTAGAATATTATATTTTGTGGTTTTATTTTTAAGATCTTATTATTTCCATGAAGTTATATTGAATGAATAAATATAATTCCTTGCCTTGACTATGTAAGTTTACTTTGTAAGATTTGTAATATTTATAAGTAAATAAATATTTTTAATTTAAAACTAACCTGACTTTTGTTTTATTCCTATCTTTTTTATTGTATTTTGGGCTGCATAAACCTTGTCCTGCTATCAACTACATGTAACTTAGAAAATGGAAACAAAAAAACACTCGTATTTGTTTCTATTCATAAATTGTTTTCAAAATCATTATGAGAATGCTTGTTGAACAAAACTGGTAAATACAATTCAAGTTAGTAGAATAGCATAAAAAATGTCTTACTAATTTTTGTTATAAATACTGTGTAACAATAAAGTGAAAATTTCTCCATTTGTAATATCTCATGGCATATAATCTTAATAAGAAATCAACAAACTATTCAAGGGCAGAATTCCGCTTGACAATGATTTAAAAGATACAGTAACATATCAATATCACTTTAAAAATGGAATGCAACCTCTGTCATTATGCCAGCATGCTAAATTCAACTCAATGACCGTCTGTTATAATTTGGATAAAAAAATATAACCCACTGGATTCAGGTGTGGGCATCCAATAAGTTAACCTTCAGCACTTAACTATGGAACATTGGTTTGGAGTCAATTTCGTACTATCTTGTGTAATTTTGATTTTGTCTTGAATTTTGAACCAACTAATATAAATTTGAAGATTTCGATTACTTTTTCTAACAAATGCTTCTTGGAAACTTTGATGCCTTTTTCAACACCCCATAAAAATATAGACAAATTAACCTCTATTGAGAACAAAACCAGAACTCTTGTTTTCATTTAAGGACTTTTCAATTTCTTTCCGGTTGGTTGGAAGAGATTGTCACATAGCATTAAGTTCACCAGGTTATATTGTATAATACAATAAAATGTAAAAAAAAAATTGATAGCCAATTCAATTGTAGCTTAGCCTTGTTATAATAAGTACCTGACTTGCCATAGACATTCAAGTATATTTTTATTGAACTGAAACCATAACCAATACTATCAATTGACTGGCAGCACCACATCTTCCTTTTCCTCAACTGTTTTGACAGCTTGCGGATCATGGTTAGTTTTGTGCTCTCGAAATCTTTTTAAATCTCAAACATCGTTAATTTATAGTGTTTCATTTCAATTTAATCTAATTTTTCGTTTTATTTTCATTTCAGTCTGCCCACAAGACATTCATTATCAAGCGAAAGCTTGCCAAAAAACTCAAACAAAATAGACCCATTCCTCAATGGATACGGATGAGAACCGGTAACACAATCAGGTAACATGTTTAATAAATATTTACTATAACCACACGTTTTGAAACTTAACATTTATCGTGTACAACCTTTAAATGTTTTTTTTGTGATTAATTTTATGAGCATTTCCGTTTTATATTTCGATCGTCGACTTAAATTGACAGTTGATTCAGCGAATTACGATTTTCTCGATATTGATTTACAGATTGCGCCCAAACTGGTAATTTACATTCAGTATATTGAATTATCAAAAACATTTTAATTAAAAAAAAACAAACATTTAAGAAATAACGAAACTTTTACGTGTTTGTTTATGACAAATTTTGAAGAAAACAGTAGACCGTTAATTACAATCATGTGGCAATGCTTACCGAAGACGCGAAACATGTTTTCTTTTAATTGGAGGTTCATATTTATTACACCGAAAGTAATTAATTTCAACTAAGTCCCAATTTTCAGAAATTGAGTGATGCATAATATTTATAGGAAACTGCTTCAAATATCGTGCTTCGATCCCAAATTTCCGCAAACTTTTCCTACGATACACATGTAATTTAATTGTACATTCCGATATAATCCAAATATTCACTGAGTATACTTAAATATTAAAGATTCTATACAGTTTAAAAGATAGTTTTGTATAAAAAATGGAACAACTTGGGTACTTCGCCTTACTAATTTTTTTTTAATATGAGCAAATCCACCTACACTAGATTATTTGTGCCACCATGTTGACACCAAAAATACTATTATAATTAATGGCATGTCAATATAATAAATAAATTGAAAAAAAAACATTGTTTAGACAGTTAAGCATGCATGACCAACCTGCGAATCACCGTGATCCGCCAGGGTATTTTGTGCATCCTGCAAGCTTTTTTTTTTAATGAAAAAAATAAAGCATTTTTAAAAATAAAATTGACATGTACATATATTTTTTTGTGTGCAATGCAATTTCAATAACTATTATTAACCAAACAGGTCTAAGTGACATCTTGTTTTTACTTTTATTAGTTTTTGTGTATAAATTATGAAACTCTTCAATTCTAAATTGGTCTAAGGCATAGAAAAAATCTTAGCTTTATTAAAACAATTTACACCACTTTAGCATTAGGGTGAAAATTTAAATCTACATTGTCAAACTGGTCTATCCATTGTTGAATTTTCCGCTTAAAATATAAATCTTCAACTAATTTTTCTTATTTTAAAAACATTGTATTGTATTACACTTTCGTTGTATACAGTACAATGTGGTGGGCTTATTGCCATGTGAAAATAAATCTCTTCCTAACAACCAGGAAGATGTTAATCGACCAAAGAATTTTATTTCATGTTTATGCAGTTAATTGACGAAATTATAATTTATCGCAATAAAAATGTGGTGTTAGCATAGACAGGTAGTAAACCGCTGAACTTGCAGAGCATGTTATCTCATTTTCAGGTATTCAAATTTTGATATACCTATTATAAAAAAATTACACATGTGTTGGCATGTGCCCCATAAAGGTTGACCATTCCTGATTAAGTTACAATTGCTTAAACTTCATAATTTTAACAATCAATCTATATGTGGAAACGCTCTTTGAAGAATGAAGAAATGTAAATTTAAATCCAGTAATCAATCACAAGCAACATTTATTGCCATTTGATATCATTAAATTATTCACGAAACACAATTATGTTACATCCCTATCAGGATAGGCAGAGAGCATAGACCTCCACTTTCTATCCTGGCATACATCTATAAGCTTATTTTTTAGATGTTTTTCCACTCATCTTTTAAAATTCGATTCTATTAAAGTATTTTTCTAGTTTGATAAAAAAAGTACCTTGGTTTGTTCAACATATGAAACACTGATTATCTCAAATGTCCTACAACTATATTTGCTAACACTTCAAACGCTAGAAGATCATGACTAGCGAACCGTTTCGTGTTCTATCAGTTTTTACAAACCTGTGTAGTCTTGAAAGATTTATCTCACACTGTTCTAACACTGAAATTATGATCGACACTTGCCAAATATATTTTACCTGTTCATTAGTTTTGAGAATTGCTCGACACATGTCTTCTACCTGTTAGAGAACACACCCGTGTATGGCAGTCTTCAGCAGCTACTTTCCAGTTCTAGAGCTCATTGTGGGCCAATTAGAATAGCAAATCTCACCGAGTACATAACCTAATAGTAGCAACTTTAAGCTTAACTGCTAATGGAATATTGAAGAGAAAAGATCGAGGATTCGTATTTGAAAGTTGGCGTAATGGCACGACAGGTCTTAAATTTACATCCTAGATAATGTATACCAACTCGTGATAGCTGGGTCATTCATCTTTCTTAATATTGTAAACCTTACATGTTTTGAATTGCATCATATTGAATAGTCAGTCAGGTAAGGGTAAGCATATTTTTTTAAACAGGTGTGGTAGACATTCTCTTTAAGGCTCTAGGTTAAAAATTGCTGGAGTAGGCAGGCATACTTGTAGTTCGTTATTGCATGTGTCAACACTTGCACACATATTTAGCATCTGCAAGTATTGTTACCAGGTGAACTCTTACCACACTGGTAAATTTTTTTTGGTAATGTCGAATTGAACCCCCTAGATCTCCATATAGAAATCAAGTGTCTTACCAACTAGACCGTGGAGGTTGTTAATTTTTACAAATATCGGAGATCGTCATTTTTTCTAGTCGAGAGAATGTAGTGAACACAAAGATGCTTGTAAAAACCTGTTTTCAACACTATTTTCATTTCGTTTCAGATACAACGCAAAGAGGCGTCACTGGAGGCGTACCAAGTTGAAGCTGTAAACAGCCAATTTGTATTAAATTTAATGTAATGCATCTTAAAAAATAAAATAACTGGTTCTTACATTTTCTTTTTTTTGACACCTATCCCATAAGTATAATAAAAATAAAAAAATCGATACAAAATTTTTGAATTACCTGCATTCATTTCCTTAATTCCAAAGAAAGTTTGCCTGACAATTTACTTAAAAACATAAATTAGACATTTTTCAACTATGCATTGGGAGTACAAATTAGTTTGGTCCGTTTCCAAAAGATGGCTCTGGCTGTTATGAATGGTTCATAGTGACAGTCGATTTCGGCGGTTTCAGAGAGGTTCGACATCTGCTAATAATATTCAGTTCATATCACTTTGAGTTTCATGCAAAAACCTTGTTTTGTAGTGTTGAAAATGTCGAACTTTGTGTTAACCAAGCAGCATTTGCGGGAGGTTTTAATTTTCTGCTTTAATTGGAAGAAAAGTGCAGCTGAAGCCCATCGAATGCTTGTCGAAGTTCATGGTGACGCTGCTCCAACTGATAAATCATGTAGGGAATGGTTTCAAGGATGGAGATTTCAGCGTCGAAGCCTCGCTCTGGACAGCCAAAAAAATTCGAGGACAAAGAATTAGAGGCATTACTCGAAGAAGATCAGAGTCAAACGCAAGAGGAGCTTGCAGAATCATTGGGAGTGACTCAACAAGCCGTTTCCGTACGATTGAGAGCCATGGGAATGATTCAAAAACCAGGAAATTGGGTGCCTTATGAACTGAAACCGAGAGACATTGAAAGGCGATTTTTTACATGCGAGCAGCTGATTCAAAGGCAACAAAGAAAAGGTTTTTTGCATCGGATTGTAACTGGAGATAAGAAGTGGACTACGACAACCCCAAGAAGAAAAAATACTACGCTAAGCCCGGTCAATCGTTGCCATCGACCTCAACACCAAAACCGAACATACATGGTTCGAAGATCATGACCTGTATCTGGTGGGACCAAAGGGGTGTTGTTTACTATGAGGTGCTGAAACCTGGCGATTCCATTACGGGCGATCGGTATCGGCTACAATTAATTCGTTTGAGCCGTGCATTGCGAGAAAAACGGCCGGAATATGAGCAAAGACATGATAAAGTTATTCTTCTTCATGACAACGCTCGGCCTCATGTCGCAAAAGTCGTAAAAAATATTCAAATGGGATGTTTTACCGCACCCGCCGTATTCCCTGGACATTACTCCTGATTACTGGTTCCGAAGGATGCAGCACAGTTTGGCAGGTCACTGGTTCACTTCTTTCGTAGAAACCGAAAATTGGATCGCCTCCAAAGACGAGTCATTTTTTCGAGATGGAATTCGAAAATTGCCTGAGATGGGAAAAAGTAGTAGCCAGCGATAGACAATACTTGAATTGATCTGTTCATTCATATTGTTTAGAAATAAATGCATTTTTGAACACAAAAAAACGGACCGAACTAATTTGTATACCCAATATTATATTATTATTAAAATTCTACTATCCAAGAAGTAACAGTTGAATAAAAACATTAATTATAGAAGGATACCATAATTTTTTTATCAATCCTTTTATTTATTTGGTGGCAAACTAATCTTAATTTGTGCATTGAATAATGCATTTTCTTGTAATTAAATTTGGTGTTTGGTAAAATCATTTTATATTTCTCCATAAATCATATGGCGAATTTGCAGGGTATATTCATACTATTTAAAATTTAATGCTTAAAAAAATATTAATACTTAATAAATTTCATCAGTGTGTAGGTACCATTGATGTTTTTGAAAGAATAGAAATATTTTATTCCATTTTCAAAACTTTAATGTATAATACAATAAATTAAATAATAATGGCTGATGACATGATTAAAAAGTGTACAAATTATTCTACTTGTACATTTTTGTAGAGAATATGCTACTATTTATTTTATTTTTAATCCACAGTTGATGCAGACTGTAAAATTTGTATTTGATTTATTTTATCAAGCAATGAAATTGAACTCGCAAGAAAATCATTTGTATAATACCAAGCAGGCATAATAAACATTTTTAAATAGAGAATATATTGCTCTAATTTAAAATATTTAAAAATAAAAAAGTTCTTGAATAATGGTCATGAACTCCTATGCATGGATCAAAAAAGTTAATGCAGCATATAAATTGAAAATATCAAAATAGAAGAACTATGAGTGGCTCCTATCGTTGAAAAAGGATAACCTTCTCCCTGAGTGGTGTTAAAGCAGGAAAAAGTTATTTGGTGCGATGGGCAATGATTTTTGAAGTTGTCATGGAGAGGTTGTTTTTCCTACTGAGAGGGCTCCTGACCATTCCAAAAAAATAAGAACTGTCTTCATAATGGGAGAAAAATACAAACAGCAATAAGGATATTTTCATGCCATAAATTATAAAAAACTAAACAAATGCCTGATTTTGGACCCAGTGAAAACAAAATGATGTAATATACATACATACCATCATGTCAATTCCCTGACGGGGTAGGCAGATAGGACAGAGTGCCTAACTTTTCTATCTTGACACATCCTTAGCTTCTTCTATATCCATATACTTGATCATACAACTCCTACGATATCTACATTTCCTTCTTTCAGAACATAATTCATTTGATCCAACCATACTTTCCTGTGCTTTCTCTCAACGCCTTCCAAATATATCTCTTTTGTTAGTCTTTCTTCATTTCACATGCTCAAACCCACTCGGTGTGCTCTTTATCATGGTTTTATTAATCATCAGTTCATTTACTAAAAATGTGAATCTCATATCTGATATAAAATGTACATTATTTTATTTTAATTAAACATAAAAAACAACTATGACATGTATGTAGAATAGTAACCAGAAAAACTTCAAGTAGAGTTCTTAAAGGACTAGAAATGATAAAAGAAGAAAAATTCTTAAAAGTTAGAATAGAATAAAACCATGATTCCATTAAGAATCCCAAATTAAATATAGGATCGTGAAAAAGTAACATTCCTATTTGAAAAAAATTATAACTTTTATGTTATTTTTTTTATCTTACAGGTCTAAAGTAAGAGATTTAATATGCAGCGATACACAATAACTCAACATGCGAAAATTTTCAGAATTTACTTTCAAAAACCATAAATCAAATTTTTAATGTAGCCCTACTGTGCCTGCAATTCGAAGATTTTTCCAAATTTTGAGCAACGGAGATCTGTGGCAGATGAAAGACGTACAGGAAGACCACGGACAGATCAGTTGATTTAACATCAATATTGCACATGTAGCGGTGACCAGAGACATCAATTAGAAGACGTGTTATTCAATTACAGCTTTTTTGATGCATATTATGCCCTGTGATTCATCGCAAAAAATTATGACGAATTCCACTGCAAATTATGAGTGATGAGGCACATTTCCATTTGAATGGTTTTGTCAATAAGCAAAATTGTCAATTCCAGGGTATTGAAAATCCATGACAACTTCATCAAAGGTCTCTGCATCCAATTCGAGTGACGGTTTGGTGTGCCATTAAAGCTGATAACTGGCCCATATTTCTTCGAAAATAATCAAGGTGCTGCTGTGACTGTCAATGGCGGCAATGATCCAATTTTTTTTTCCATAACCACAGGAAGAAGACCAATATATTTGGTTTCAACAGGATGGAGCTACTGGTCATACAGCCAGGGACAATGCAACTCTTAGGGGAACATTTTCCAGATCGAATTATTTCCAAAAACGGCTTATTAAAATTGCACCCACGATCACCTGATTTGACTGCAATAGACGTTTTTCTATTGAAATATTTTAAAGAAAAATGAACGTGAATAATACTGCCGTCATAAGCAAAAACGCAGCTAACGGAAAAAAATCAGAAATTTAACTAAGTACGAGGCAATATTCCATATCAAATTCTGAACTATAATCCATAAAAAAAATACAGAAAACCATTTATTTCAACAAAAATTGACATAATGTCTTTTTTAATTTTACAAAATACTAGGTTTAACTAAGCAAAAAAACAATAAAATGTGATTCATAAGCAAAAAGACAACAGGTGCCTACGCGTTTACTGCGTTTGTGCTTATGAATCACATTTTACTGTTTTTTTGTTTATGAATCACGACATTTTTAAGTAGCAATGAAAAACATAAAAGTGCAGTTTTCTCAAAACTTAACTTTTGCCATTAGCTGCGTTTTTGCTTATGAGGGCAGAATACAACAGCTCAAAACTAACATTTGTGAAGAAATAGTCAATATTGCAATTACATGTTCAAGGTAATGACGAACTGATCAATAGGCCAGAGAAGTTTGTAAATAAAACAATAATAATCTGTAATTTAAAAAATGCAAACATTGTGGTTGAAACATATATTTCACACAAATATAAAATTATAGCTTTTGGCGTGCAACTTTATTTTAATAGATTTTACGAAATTTGCAAACACTAGCATCTTTTAATTAGTAAGAAAATATTGAAAAAACATGTAATGCATAAGTAGTATGATATTATACACTATACATGGCATTTTCCCTGAACTTTCTTTTTAATTTCGCTGGTGTGTGCAGAGTTTTGTAATATAAAATGGATAGTACACACATCTGCGTGATATTTCCCTACCTGCAAAGTGATGATGAAATGAAGTGTTTTCATTTCATTTACAATTTTCTTTTTTAATTGAAACTGTACACTGAATATTTTGGCCCAGTGGGAAATATCCGGTAGCCTACTGGCCCAGTCTTCCGCTGCTCAAGGCAGGCCTTGAAATCTTAGGTGTAAATAGAGAAAAAAATTTAAAGCTTCTGGTTGGAATGGTATATAAACAAAACCATTCAAACCTTAACACCCTTTACAACACAGGTTTGATCTGAAAAACAAAGGGCTAAGAATCTAGAGATGCTGATCTATGCTTTTGTTTTAAAAGGACAGACTAAAATAATGAATATTATCTTTTCTCAAAAGAAATACAATACTTCAAAGACTAACATCATTTGCTGAAGCTAATTTAGAAGATTATCAGTCAGGATTTCGAAAAACTAGTCTCTTAGACCAAATCTACTAATTACTACAGATCACGAAAAAG
This sequence comes from Odontocerum albicorne, assembly GCA_949825065.1. Taxonomy (NCBI): domain Eukaryota; kingdom Metazoa; phylum Arthropoda; class Insecta; order Trichoptera; family Odontoceridae; genus Odontocerum; species Odontocerum albicorne. The sequence goes on from OX463842.1 coordinate 47,072,093, forward strand.
GGATAGATATAAAATAAAGAAGTGCATTTCCTGTTCATGGGTGTTAAAATGGCATGATTCAGTGCATCAAGAAAATTCTACAAAAACTTATAAATCTTGCAAAAATTTGCATGGAGGAAATACAGTACCACTGGAAAAACTAACATCAGAAACCTTCTAATTTAAGGTGGAACTGAAAAAGGGAGATACATATGCTCGTACCCATACTTTTTAAAATTGATCTAGAAAAAGTAATCGGAGAAATAATAAGAGTAGAGGGTGATATTAAGTTTATCCGTAACTTGCAAATCTTAGGATATACAAATAATCTTGTAATTATATAACTTGCTGTATCGGACGTGTGGTGTCAACCTTGTGTGTGTATATGTGGTATGATGAGATAGACAATGCTGTGTAGATCTGGAGGGAAATTCACCCTAATATTTGTATATGTTCCTGTATTTGTTAATCTTTGTATGTTATAATAATCTGTGTATGAACCTTTATACGTATAACTGTCATGTAATTCTATGCTATTTGTTGTAATAATGTGTAGAATGTCTATGTAAAATATATGTTTGTTTGACTCCGATCGCATTCGCGACCGCACTGGAAAGAAGTGACTTGCTAGGCGGTGCGATCGGAGTAGGTCGGGGCCCAGTCGGCGTAAGCAGGGCCCAAACCCCGAAAGTTGTTGTATTTCGCGGGCGATGGGCGCTTGTAACGGCCGACTGACCATTAATATAGAGGGCCCCCCAATTTGGAAATCGTGTTCGTCATTAAATAATTCTCAGTAATACCGATTTTACCGTGTTTTTACTTGAGACCCGCTACCCGACATCGACTGCCTGAGAGGAATCTCTCCCTGCTCTTCTTCTGCTGGATCTTCGCTACGAAATTCGCTACCTCGATTCTCTGAGCGCTACGCGGCAACCATCCACCTATCTACAGTCTTTGTACCTGTCCGGTACACTTGCTCTTCATCTGTATTTACAACACATTATTTTTTTCTAGAAAAATGTAAAATCGGAGCAATATTCTAATCAGGTTAAAAAAATTTACTTAAAATTTAGACTATAATGATTCCCAGCACTCTTATTTTTCTATACACATATTTAGCATCTTCTGTACGCACCCTTATTTGTCGGTAAAGAGGCACAACATCCAGCAGAGTGTATTGTGTTCGAAATGTATTCACTATACGACGAATCGCTGTCTCAGATGGTCGATTATTTAACCCTGATTTTCGAAGTGTCACGATAATATCGTATCGTTGTTGCGGTGTATATTCATGATGAATTTTCAAACGTTACTGAGTAAAAATGTATTTACGTTGAATATTTCGCTGCAAAACATCGCTATGCGTGAGCACGCTGGATGTCAACGTATACACTAAGTAGACTGGTAGAAGTAAATAAGGAAACTCAACGGAAATCTTAAAAATATTATTATATGCGAGTTTTAAATTTATTTACCAATAATTTATAATATTTCACCGATAAAAACCATAAGAACGCCTCGCGCCACTTTTGACAGTAGAATAAAATTGCCAGATACTAACGTACGAAATTTCCATAGGTTTTGTAAAAATAGTTCGTGTAGTGCCTGTTTTAATTCATATAACAGTAAACAGGTGGGTGTAACATACCGTGATAGTACTCGTATAACTGTACAAAAATTGTGCCAAGAAAGTTTCTATGTAATTCAATTTTATCTGATATCTAAAACACGGTACTTTTAATCACACAAATATTATACTTAATTTCATATGCAGACCGAAATTTAAAAGAAGAATAATGACTTTTAAAAAATATTTTCATTACATTATCATCATCAGAAATGTATTTACATACGAATATATACGAGTATGTATCAATAAAGCGCAGTAGAACATATTGCGAAAATGAAATAATTTCTTTACTTTATTTATTTAATATTATTTTATTGTACATTAATATTACATTTGAAATAATTCAGATGCCAAAACCAATATATTGAGTATTATAATAAGAATCCGAGATAAATTACGTCTTTTTTTTAAATTTAGTAATAACCAATATTCGAGGTTTTCAAACACGGTGAAAATATAAAACAATCGTAGTACGCGAACTTCGCTTAAGCATAGTAATATGTGACTGACTGGTGCAATGTTTGGCACGGGGTATTCTTATTATAGTAATTTAAACCTACATTTATATAAGGGTAAAAAACAAGTCAATTATCGCCCAAATATTTTCCCTTCAGACTCATTTAAAATGTACTTATTTATTTCACAAAAATATTCTCTTGAATGGGTTTATGCAATAGATTGTTTATAAATATTTTGAACGAGCGGATAATTTCCAAGTGTATCACAAATTACAATTTAATGACACGCAAAAAGTATTAAGTATTTCAAAATATACAAACAACAAGAATTGGAGACCATCTATTTGAAATAGGCTGGGACCAAATATATCAGCTGTTTTCTCTTATTTATTAGTCATGAATGCGGTACTAGTTGTGACAGCACTTTTTGCACCTGCCTCAGGTTGGCCCTGGTACGTGAGGTAAAGATAAAGTTCCGTGAGATTTTAAATATTTACCCTAAAACAATCATAATATTTTATTTACCGACCATATTTCAATGTTTTTTTTCGTTATTGAAATAATGATAATAAAATGATTATATTTTCTATCTTTGGATTTTTTTATCTTATATTTATTGAAGAACAATGTCAGAGCAATGGAATGGCTAGAGCTGTATAACTTTTTAAAAAATCGATGATCATAAACCTAGTTTTTGTTTTAAATTAAAAAGGGATTGGTCACATACTGACATCTGGCAATATTTCGTTTCCAAGACAATTTTTGAAGTTTAAAACAGTTTGAAATCTGTTGGAAGTATTTTGATACACGTATCTTTAATTGTTTATAATATTTTGTAAAGTGCTTAATAGCTTATTTTATTTTATTCACTTGACAGCTTATATTTTTATTTATTTAACTACTCTAAAATGGAAACGGACCCGACTCTTGAGAGACAATTCAAAGGACATAAAGATATTGTAACAGCAATATCCTTTCATCCTCTAACTAACCAATTTTCTTCAAGTTCTTACGATCATTCGATAATGGTAAGTTATCAGTCAGTAGATTCAATTTACAATGTATTAATTATAAATACAGGGTTTATCTTAATTTATTATATTTCTCGTAACTGTTTGTTTCTTGAAACTATGTCTAATTGACTAGTTTTGTTGCTTAAGGTTTTTTTATTCCTTTCGATTATGTTTTTTCTTCACCTCGGCTACATGTCATTGAGAAACCAATAGTCCCATCTTGGTGAATTTCCTGAAATAAATACAATTTAATTCTTCATAAAAATATAATCTTATCGTATATAATTCACTAAGGTATGTATATCATAAGTTAAGTGTGAAAATAAAAGTAAATGACAGTTTGAGCAATGAAATATTGGAGCAGGTTGAGGAACTTTTCTATTTATGTAGTATTTTCTCAGATGACGAGTTACGAGAGACATCGAATGGTGTGTAGTAATAGAAAACAAAGATAATGGGGCACTAAAACATATATTTAAACCAGATAGTATCAAAATCTGTTAAGATGATAGTCCACAACAGTGTTTAAGTACCAACTTGATGTTTGGGAGTGAAACGTGGATGTGGAAAAAGATTGAAAGGAGCCAAGCAAATGCTGTAGAAATATGTGCACTGAGAATAATACATGGGGTGACAACGTATGACAAAATACAGAACAAAGAGATTAGGGATGAATGTGAACTTAAGGCTGATGTGTTGAATAAGATGAAGAAGAGTACTCTGAAATGGTTTGGGCATGTAGAAGAAACGAATCACGAAAGACTTACAAAACAAACGTATAATTCAATTGTGAGTGGAAGGTGTTGTAGAGGAAAACCAAGGAAAGTATTGTTGGACCAAGTGGATATTTTAAAAGAAGGAAATATAGACAGATAAATTGTAGGAGTTGTATGACAAGGTGTATGGATGTGGAAACAAATAAACCGAGCTATGGACAACTTGATATTTTTGATACTGCAAAAGCTAAAACAAAATAATTCGACAATTTTTATAAACATGAATGAGGTTCTGAATTGAATTCCATTTGTTCAATTGATTACATTTTTTTTAGCTATGGAACTTCCAATCATCACTAAGGTGTTATAGATTCCAAGGCCATAGAGATGCAGTGCTGGATACAAAGTTTTCCCCTTCTGGCAATCTGATAGCCTCTGCGTCCAGGGACTGCTCTGTCCGCCTGTGGGTGCCCACTGTACGAGGAGAGTGCGGGGAGTTCAGAGCACATTCCAAGACAGTGAGGTCTGTTGACTTTTCTCCTTCAGGAACAAAGGTACTGAAATTAGGTTTTTTAATATAATTTTTAATTTTAAATATTTTTTTCTTATACCCAAATTGATGGTACAGTCATTTTTTAATGAATGACCGGGAGAAACTATTTTCTATGATTCTGTTAATAGAGCTTTTAGGCTTAGAACCACTGGAGTTGGTAAGTAACTTTGCTGTTTCATTATTACTTGAGATGTTAATATTACTGCACACTGAGAGAACAATAACCTCAATGTCAAACTTTGAACTAGGCTAAGACCTTTTTTTTTTCGGTTCCATCAGAATTGACCTCGAGATCCCTGGCTAGAAAACGAGCACCTTACCAACAAGGCTATGGAGGTTTGAAATCATTAGGTCCTACAACATGCATTGGTCTGTTTGAAAATGATAAATTTGTGGGATTTTTATCCTTTACACAAGCATTTCCACTTGGGATAATTTCATAGACTAACATCAGTGACTAATGTCAGGGAAACATTTCCAGTACAGTCCAGTTTCATCGGCTATAAATTTATTCTGATTAAGCACTTCAGTTTCTACAAACTTTTGTAACTCGGTATTGAATTATTGGTGCTTAATTTTTCACCTTGAATGGCATAAAATGAATATCGTGCCTCTGTTGAAATTGCGTCATCTATCCAGAAGATGCATTAAAATCACCCTGCAACTATAATTCATCATGAAAATATTTTACTTTGGCTATACAAACTGCTCCAGAGACAGGAATACCTTCTGCCCTTCATTGGTTGAACCAAATAACCATCCTCGTATTTCGAAAGCTTCATTGTTTACCACTTCGCCCTACCTTTGGCACTGTCAGGAAAACTCACAAAATCAGTTTACTTCTTTTTTAATTATGTTGAGAATAGTTTGGTTGCCAGCATTATATCCATTTATTACTTTGACTGATGCGCCGTTTTCATTTTTTTTGTTTTATTTCAAGCTTTTGTTCGAAAAAAAGTATAACTTTTTACACTTATCCATTATTGAAAAAAAACTAATTTTAATAAAAAATTTGACACCCATAACAATATACCAGTCAGCGAAAATTGTTTTGAAAATTTAAGGTTGTAAAAATAATACCGAGAGTTCTATAAAATAGTGTAAGTTAGTAACTAAGAAACACAACAAACCCTTAGGCCTCGGCCACACAGGTAGGAGCCTCGCTTGGTGCTTAGAGCTACGCTGCAAGCTAGGCGACATATCCTAACAAACCAATGCACCGCATACTATCGCAATGGCCACACTACACACTTCGCGCCACGCTACATGACGATTAGTCACCTAGTGAGTCTCCTAGCGAACAGATGTGTCGGTTAATTTTATTGTATCACCAAGTAATTTTACAAGATGGTGGAAGTTTTAATAACAGCTATGTATAAAAGGGAGCCTTTGTGGAACCTATCGAGCAAATTATACAAAAATGTACCTGTAATAAAATCACTTTGGAATGAAGTTGCACAGAAAGTAAATAAAAATGGTAAGTTGTAATGAAATAGGTTAGTTTTGAGAGTGGCATCATTTGTTGACTCAACCGCTCCCGAACGTCAAATGAATTTGTGCGAAGCACTTTGGTGTGGCCAAGCATGAAGTCACCTAGTATATTAGTGACGTAGCACCTAGTGAAGCACTTTGGTGTGGCCTTAACCTTAGGAATTACTAAAACTAAATCCGTTGTTCTTTATAGGTGTCTGCTTATCTTAATAGTGAATGCGCGCATCTTCCGAGTATTCTTGGTTCAAACCTACTCTGACCTTGTCAATTACTAGATACCAGCTATGTTTATGTTTTTAATTTTAAGTTTTTTTGAATGACTTGGATTTTGGTCCTGGCTAATCCAATCTCGGTAAATTGAGAGTGTCCTATGTTTTGTCATAAAATAATTAGAACTATATTATTTTCAGCTCATTACTGCATCAGATGATAAAACCCTGAAGTTATGGACAGTGCACCGAAGAAAATTCCTTCAGTCATATGTTCAACATAGAAATTGGGTACGATGTGTTAGATTTTCACCTGATGGAAGTATGATAGCATCATGCTCTGATGACAAGACTATTAAAATTTGGGACGCTGAGGATGCAAAACCAATTCATACTTTCGAAGAGTCCAAAGGGTATGGAACATACGTTGCATGGCACCCTACTGGATATTATTTGGCCGTTGGATTGTCAAACGGTACTGTTAAACTTTATGATGTGAGGAAATTCTCTCTTCTTCAGCATTATAGGTAATATATTTTTTATTTGCCTTATAGAAAATTTGTAATAAAACAATCATTTCGATACTTCAAGTTGAACTTTGACTTCAACATTGATAAAATAAAGTTAATTTAAGTTGTTGTAATTGATTGGTGTCCATGATTTTAGTTATGTTTTTGAGTTGATCTCATAGATTAAAAAGTATGTTAAAAGCCCAGATTTTTTTATTACTCAGAATTCATCATTATGTGTAATGAAATTGATCATTATTTTCTGGCACAGGGCACATGAAGGCAGTATCACGCAGATAGCTTTCCATCCCAGCGGGAATTTCCTTTTGGTTGCCAGTCAAGATAAAAAGATGAAGGTAAATGAAATGCATTCAGTTTGCTTACTAATAATAATAAATGTTCAATAATTTTTTTACAAAGAGAAAGTTTATTTTGTTGATAAAATCACTATCAATTTTTAACATAAATCTAACTCACTAGAAACAGTATGATAATTTTCAAGGATTGAGAATGAAGGAAAAATTATGTAAAATTTAAAATAAGGATTTGAAAAAATCAAATATAGGATCAAGGTCTCATCATTATATGAACTATTATTTGTCTATCGGGGACTAATGAAAATATTATTGGTTTGAATCTTTGTGTAAAATGCTTTATAAAGAAAACCCCTAGATAATTTTTTTAATAATACATATACAGGGTGTAACAGCCGGTGACGATCAACGGAAGCAGGGTGATGGGGGACCTCAATACCTATCGATTTAACCCCCTTGTATGTTCAGCGATATTCAGTGATTCTCAAGTAATTTGGATTTTTGTGAAATTTGAATAAAAACCCGATATTAGACTAAACTTCGTAAGTGTAACTAAACTATTAACTCTGCGATTGTGATTTTTTTTCTGGAAGTAGTTTAATAATGGGCCTTACGTACAACAATACCACTTTTCGTCGCAACCCTCGAAATTATCCTTTAAAGTAGTCTTTGACTAAAAGAAAAAAGTATCGATTTTTAGGACTTGTACCATTTGAGTAAATTTTTCAACATGATACTCTAGTACTATCCGAATGACGAAAAGTGGTATTGTGGTACATAAAGCTATAAACTACTTCCAAAAAAAATCACAATCGCAGAGCTAATAGTTTAGTTACACTTACGAAGTTTAGTCTAAAATCGGGTTTTTATTTAAATTTCACAAAAATCCAAATTACTTGAGAACCACTGACTATCGCGGAACATACATGGGGGTTAAATCGATAGGTATTGAAATCTCCCATCACCCTGCTTCCGATGATCGTCACCGGGCATTACACCCTGTATATTCTTGATTCTTAATATTATATTTTCAAACAATAAAATAAAATTAAACTACAGTGATATTTTTATTCCTAGATTTTGGATCTCCTGGAAGGGCACCCAATTTACACGCTGATGGGGCATGATGGCGCAATTACTGCAGCCACTTTTTCTTCAGATGGGGAGTATTTTGCATCAGGTGGAGCTGACAAACAGGTTTGTATTAAAATGGTTGCATACAGTGTATTTGTTATTCAAAAAGTGTGTTATTTTTCTGTACAACGATTAATCATTTAAATGCATACGCTGACCAAACTACCTTTGAGACCAAATAACCACTAACAGGAACATGGTCTGTCAAGTTTCAAGTTAAAATTTTCAGATGATTTGAGAATTGCTGGGTTCAGCCCTCTCTTCTGACTTTGGTAATCACTTTGAAGTAAACGGCAAGGAACCACTCTTCAACTATCTAGATACTTTGTGGATGTTGTGCAGCCCTGACAGGTGCCCCATTGACCTTGCTTGATGTTGCCCATCAATATTAGTTAAGACGAGCCAATATATTTAACACTGTGCACAATATAAGGGACATATTTGTTTTGTACACATTACATTGTAATATATTACAATCTTTTTGTGATATTCCATGGTATTTTTAACACTTTGCGTGGCATATCATATGTTTATTAAAAGAACAACATACGAGTAAATATTGAGCATGGCACGTGTAGTATATGCCAGCACTTCACAGATGCTGCTACGGTAATGTATGGATTACGCATTAAAATTATCACATAATTTTTTTACCGGTAAAAATGGAAGAAAAAAGTTGTGTAAATTTTGAATTTGTTGAAAGTGAAGATGAATTTGATTTTGATTTATATAGACAATTTTCGCCAAGAACTAGCGACAGCTTTCACCTCCACCTCCGAAAGCAGGTTAAATGGGATACTTCGTGTAACTCGCAGAGGCAAAACGAGGGAATACTATTATAAATACCTTTGGCATCGTACAGGTTTAATCTATATACTTTTGCTTTAAGCTTATGTGCATCGAGCAAGTATGTAACAAACACTTGTCCTGGTAAGCCATGCACATGGGAGATTGCTTCTACAGATGCCATACAGTGGGATTTCAAGATTCAAAATTATTTTTTATTTATTGTAACACATACCAGGTCTGTAAATATGAAACCGGAATTTATTTATAGAAAATACACATTTATTGTATGAAAATGGTAAAAAATATTTTATTCAAAGTATTGCCCATCGCTAGCCACACATTTTTCCCATCTCTCTGGCAATTTGTGGATGCCACACCAAAAAAACTTGCTCTTTTGAGGCAAACCAATCATCGAGCCATTTTCGTAACAAGTGAAGCGCTGCTCAGCAAGTGCGTGTCCCATCGATGCAAATAAGTAGTGATTGGATGGAGCCAAGTCTGGTGAGTAAGCCACAATGCGAAAGTATTTGCCAACTAAACGCCTCAATCATTTCCTTGATCGGTTTTGCTGTGTGCAATGGTGCATTATCATGAAGCTAAATCACTTTGTGTTGCCTCTTTTGATATTCTGGTCGTTTTTCACGCAGTGCTTGGTTCAAATCCATCATCTGTAGTCGGTAGCGTTCAGTATTAACGGTTTTGCCAGTTTTTAGCAGCTCATAATAGATAACACCCTTCTGATCCCACCAAACACAGAGCATTGTCTTCCGTCCATAGTGATTTGGCCTTGCAGTCGATGTCGCTGGTTTGCTTGGAGTTACCCATGATCTTTTACGCTTAGGCTTCTTCATCGCCAGTCACAATTCAATGGAGGTATTATTTTCGTTTGTACCTGGCGAGCAGCATATTGCAAGTGGTTTTTCGGTTTTCCTGCTGTCTTTCGGTTTTCATTCAGTTCATGTGGAACCCATTTTCCCACCTTCTGGATCTTTCCCATGGCTTTCAAACTTGTGAAGACGGCTTCTCGTGTCGCATTTAATTGATCCGCGAGTTGTTGTTGCGTTTGAGCGTCATCCTCATCCAACAATGCTTGCAATTCGGCGTCTTCAAACTTTCTCGGTGATCTTCCACGTTCTTCGTTTCTCACGTCAAAATCGCCAATTTTGAATTTTTTAAACCACTCAAAGCACTGTGAATTACCAAGAGAATGCTCACCGTAAGCTTCGACAACCATTCGATGCGATTCTGCAGCAGTTTTCTTCAAATGGTAACAGAAAATCAATGCTGTCCGCGAATCGTAGTTTTCAGGCACAAAAACAGACATGTTCAACGCTATGAAAACATATGTAGTTGTATTAAACTTGTATTGTTGTGAGTAAAAAATCTTTAACAAATGTAAACACAAGAAAAAGGCGCCAATGACGCGGTTTGAAAGTCACTACATTGACAACTAGAGCCATCTATGAGCAAATTCCGGTTTCATATTTAAATACCTGATACATAATCAGCGAAAAAATTTATAAAATTTATATTACAAATATTTTTTTGGCAATTTAACATTTTTAATTTTCACTACAAAAGTATTTGAGTTGCTATCATATCAAAAATGACTTGGAATGCAAAGTGTTAAATCAGTTTAAAACTTTTATATTGTTGTTATTCACAAATATAGTCACTCAATAAATGTTAATTTGTTGCAGATTATGATATGGAAGTCAAATTTTACCAATATTGAAAACATTGAGGACTCGAAAGAAAATATTTCAGTATTGAGCCCTTCAATAGAATCCAAAGAAGAGAAACCTAGTGATGTGACAAAACTTGTAGATGCGAGGAAATCTATTTACTTTCAGCATGATAATAATGATGAAGAGGTCAGGCCATAAATTTTAAATTTCGTTCAAATGTATGAATGTTGTTTAAAAGTGTAAGTAAACGACTTGTGATTGTGTTAAAAAAGTATTTTCAAAAACTTTCATTTCCTGGTGAAAGCAAATAAATAGAGTTTATAATATAATGATATTTGTGTCAAAATATTCAAATCTATACATTTATGTATATATAATGAAACTATTAAAATGTTTGAATTGCATATATTTTCAAGATTGTTGTTTATAGTTAAGGCATTAACGTTGTGGAGGTTTCAAGACATTGTAATTTATTTTTATTAAACACTGTTTATTCCACTTTTTTGTAACGGTATAACCCTACCGATTTCAAGGCTTTCACCTCATCTTCAGGGGAGCACAAACAAGACTAAATTCTGTTCGAACTGGTACCGATATACACACTTCAACGGTTGGGGGCTGAGGGGTAAGGGAGGCATGGGATGATTTTGGCCAAGAGCGGTGAGATTTTTGGGATATAACTGTTTACCAGATTTATGTGCTGACTGTGATAATTTCTATATAGGAAAGACAGGAAGTTCTTTTGAAAAGAGATTTCGTGAACACAAATCCTCTAATTTATTCTTAAATGGCTAATCATTGTCACCGTGAAAACCATACTTTTTCTATCAATAATGCCAAATTCTTACATATCAGTAGTAACGGAAATAAATTGGACAGATTAGAGGCCCTAGAAATTTCTAAGTCAGTACATTGATCCGAACATCTGGTAAACAGTTATATCCCAAAAATCTCTCCGCTCTTGGCCGAAATTGTCCCATGCCTCCCTTACCCCTCAGCCCCCAACCGTTGAAGCGTGTTTATCGGTACCAGTTCGAACAGAATTTAGTCTTGTTTGTGCTCCCCTGAAGATGAGGTGAAAGCCTTGAAACCGGTAGGGTTATACCGTTACAAAAAAGTGGAATAAACAGTGTTTAATAAAAATAAATTACAGTATTTTCAAGATTCTATTATTTTATATAAAAAAACTAGAAACTTATGGATTTAAAAAAATTTATACATTAAAGACAACATATTTTTATCATAATCTAAATCATATCCTCTAATTATGCTTTCTCTATTCTAATGTGTAACAAATTAGTTTTCCTCAGGAATTGAGTTTTTGTTTTTTCACTTTTAATTATTGCTTTCATATTAAAAACCAATAAGATACCCTCTTCGTTCTGTCATGAACACCGGAATGCCACAAAATACCTACATCCAGGTTAGTCTGCAGTCTGGCACTCCATTTCCTTCCACATTAGGTCAACACTGCAAGTCTTCCAATGACATCACCGGTAGATGGTGTAGGATGCCCATCCAACCTTAATCATCACTTTTAATATTCATTTATGACAAAATTTGATATTGTAAGAATTTTACCGTATGAACGAAGTTTCTAAAAATAGCAAAAAGGAGGTTACCAATTTTCTATTGCAGAGTTTATGATATTCTTTTTTTTTGTATATTTAAGAACCCACAAATTTATAAAAAGGTTACAAAAAAGATACCTGTGTATGATGTTTTTCCAGTAATTGTCCTACCTTATTCTATAAAAAAAAAAGAAACAGCTACCCTAGAGTGACGGTGCTTCAGTCCCCTTCAAAGCACTTTATTCCAGTGCTTTCCACTTCTCAGAGCAACTTTAAAACAACTTGTAGTTAGTTTGTTGCTTTTTGCTTGATCCACTCGATATCAGAAGTGCCAAAACTTTCAGGGAACCATGTCAAGGCTGCATGGATGTGTAATGCGATGTTTGGTTGAAAAATCCTACGTGAGATGAGTGGGTAGGTGCGTTATTGCGGTGAAACTGATTTGCTAGAGATGAGGACATATTTTCTTCACTGCATTTCTCAATCTTTCCAAGGCTCCTGAGTAGTAGTACTCCTTGTTTACCATCTGACCGTATAGAGTTGATTCATAGTGAACAACTCAATTAGGGTTTATTCATTAAATTGGTGTCCATATTGTAGAACTCCATTTTCAATTGAATGATTTTTCTCTTAAATATGAAAAAAAATCTACATAATACTGTTTAAGTGGCAGTTGAAGATTAAAATAAGTTTTATTATGTAGTTTTTTTTCCACATTTAAGTGAATTCGAGTTTGTTTCTTTGATTACCTGGTATAAAACTCTTTGACAACTTTACTGCTTGATGTGTTATTTATAATACTTAGCTTTTGTAAAATTTTAGTCTGTAAGTTATATTTTTATACCTTAATATTAATATTTTATACTTAATAAATAAGAATGAAAATAAAATGTTGTTTTTTTCCTCTTTATGTATTAAAAAGAATTGGTGTCTTAATGAAGAGCCGCAGTCCATCCCATCCTCCATTTTAAGTAAATTGGTTTCCTCAACTCCGAAAAATTTAACAAGTTCAAGAAGACATCATAGTTGTTTATTCAGAAGATATTTTGATGCATTAGACAAAGATTACACAGAGGTGTGTCCAAATAGAAATATATCACAATCAAATCAATTCAATGACATGGAACACGCGGAAAACAGTATTCTATTTCCAACAGAAGAATTAAAAATTGATAATTTAAATACAAATTCAAAGAGAAATATGGTTTCATTTTGTTTGAACGCGGATTCGAAAAACAGTGACGATATGAGGATATTACCAACTGTCAAAGCTATGGTATGTAATTTTACATCAGTTCAAAATATATTACACATAATGGACCAACGTTTGTGTATTTTAGAAGAAATGCATATTTTTTCTTAGATTATTTATGATTTTTATTCTTGGTAAGTTTTATTTAATTTTTAAGTCATATTTTAATTTTTTTACGTACATATGTACTAGTGTTTTGAAACAAATGTAATAAACTATTTTTATGAAGTATTTAATTATATGTTTTAATAAATTATAGAATTATTGACGACAATGAACTCGAAACGTTTTGTACTTTTGAAATATATATTTGTGACCATGGTGGATTTTTATTTAAGGGAATGTATAGTTGTATTTTGAGAAAAAAAATAGAAATATTTATTTTCTATAAAACTAAAAAAAAATTTTTTTTTTCGAGTAATGAATAGTTAAAATTATTTAGATTATTTTTAGTATTTATTCAAAAAGGTATTGTTGACATTTGTGTTCTTATAAAAGCAAGAAAACAAAATGGACCAAGATTCCTTTCCATCTTGATATGTTCAAAGATCTTCTTAATCAAATTTCCTGCAACTCGCTCATTGCTACAATTATAGTTCGTAAATTCTAGGATGAGTCCTGTGACAGCTCACAAATTTGCCCCAATACAACCTTATGTAATGTATTTACCTAAATAACTTGCTATTTATTAGAATCGAGGTGTACCGGACGGGTACAAAGACTGGAGATCGGCACGTTGGTTGCCGCGTAGCGCTCGGAGAATCGAGGTAGCGAAGATCCAGTAGAAGAAGAAGAAGAAGAGCAGGGAGAGATTCCTCTCAGGCAGTCGATGTAGGGTAGCGGGTCTCAAAGTAAACACGGTAAAGTCGGTATTACTGAGAATATTTAATAAGTAGGAGTGATTTCCAAATCGGGGGGCCCTCTATATTAATGGTCAGTCGGCCGTCACAAGCGCCCATCGCCCGCGAAATACAACAACTTTTGGGGTTTGGGCCCTGCTTACGCCGACTGGGCCCCGACCTACTCCGATCGCACCGCCTCGTAAGTCACTTATTTCCAGTGCGGTCGCGAATGCGATCAGAGTCAAACAAACATACATTCTACATAAAATACAACATTATTACATAGAATGAACAAATACAAGAACATATTACAGTGGCATAGTTTACACACAGAATTAACAAATACAGGAACATATACAAATATTAGGGTGAATTTCCCTCCAGATCTACACAGCATTGTCTATCTCATCATACCACATACACACACCCAAGGGTGACGCCACATGTCCGATACACGAGGCTTATATTAAAGTTGATAAAATAATTAAAATGACTGAACATCGTTACAAGGTTGTATTGGGGCAAATTTGTGAGCTGTCACACGACTCATCCTACATTTTCTGATCTATAGTTCGGAAAATGTTTGATTTTATTACACCATGGTTTTAAATTCTCAATTACATTCTCATTTGTCCGTTAATTTACTTAATTTACTGGGTAGAGACCCATCCTATCCACATGTCAAACTTGTGGATGAGCGAAGACAGAATTCTAATTCTTAAAGATAAATTCTTAACTATCAACATATATCACCATTATCGTTTCACCCTGCTTCAGCTCATTGCATTGAACTTTCCTATTCTAACTGGTGATGTGCGTTCCTCGCCCACTGGATCTCCGCAAACTGTTTGATGGCATCCATCCATCTTGCTAGAGGATATTCTTATGGCCGTTTGATGGTTTATGACTTCCACTCCAACACTATTATTTATATCAGCATACAAGGAATATCGCCGATGCATTAGCTTTTTTAACCACGCAACGCTTTCCACTACCTTTTACACTTTAGTTTGGCTCCTCCCATACATGGTTAAAAGAATTTTCATCTTGGATGATGATGTACTTCACACCACACAACAAACCACAACAGTTTACATCTTGCTTACTTTACTGCAAATGCATCTGTATACAATGTCACTTAAGTCTATATTCACTGTTATGTCTAATTCTATCGAGAATATGGCTAATACGTTTAGTCTGTTTTGTTTTTAATATGGATCTAAAATATGTTTATGATCCTTTCAATAATGAAAAACTTTGTTCAGCGAAACAGTTTGTTAACAGTGTGCATAAATAAAATAATGTAAATATTCGGATAAACTATAACAATTTTTTTGTCAATTATTAGTTTGCTTAGCTGCAGCATTGAATAGTCGGGGTTATCATTAGATTTTAACCCTTCCTTCCCTGTGATGTGTAACTAGTACACATTGCTTTTAAAAACTTTAATATCTCTATAAATATTATAAATACTGGGTTCAGATTTTAGGTATTCCTCCGTAATACATTTACGCATTGAATGAAAAAAATAATATTAACCCTTTCAACTCCGTATTTTTTTTTGTATGACATACCTGTAACTCGACTGTGCTTTTTTACAATTTCAAGCAAAGATGGTCGATTTTAGACAAAATTTATTTAAAAATAAAATAAAAAGGTATGCAAATGGACATTCAAATTATTAGATATATGTGTAAATTAATTTATTTAGGCAAAATAACAATAAATAAATATTTTTAAATTTTATAATTGTTTATAGTATATCTGAAAAAAAATCTCCCAAATGCATCCTAGGTTTTCCAGGACAAGTGTCACAGTACTCGTATGTTTCGTGTCTTTGCCGTTTTTTGTTCCTCTGTGAGCACACCACACAGTCCCTCTTTGATCCTTTCCGCAAAACGTGCAGTTTACCATCCAGTCGTACTTCAGACGAAGAAGTAGATGGCTTACTTCGAGGCTCACGAAAATCTCCAACTAGCTGGTCTACCAGGAGTTTTATAAATTTCAAGTGACTCGAAGGTTTTTCAATATTTTTTAATTTTATAGTTTTGTATATGATGTAAGCATTAATTGAACACAATTCCATCCCCCAGAAAAAAAGTTTTCTCCACCACTTCCAAGATTTTCTAAGGAAGCAGTATGTGGATGCATATTGGCCTGCACGGTCCACTCCGCCCATAGATTTCATGTAGTTCAGTACCACGGCTGGTTTCTCTGTTACCAATTACCCACTAGAACTCTGATTATCACTTGTTTCTAACATAGTTTAATTTTTTTTGTCACCATACATACTGAAAATAAACTCATCTTCACTCTCATTTAGTTCTAAATTTTCTTCCATTTTTAAGGATGAAAAAAAAACTTAAATATTTTTACACGTACTAAATTTAACAACGTAAATGCGTCCGAATGGTAGCAATGACCTTACAAAACTGATAAATAGTGTTTATAGCTGCTCTAATAGGTACCTAGACCTTTTTTAAGGGTAAACAATACAAATGTACATTATGGCGACATATAGTCGCCAAAGGAGTTACAAAATAATTTACCATGTCGACATATTGTCGCCAACGGAGTAGAAAGGGTTAATAATACTTAGCACTTATTGGCCACATCAGTGATAATTTGTGAAAATCGGGAATAAATTCATCAATACAATCAAACGTGTGCCAGTGTGTGAGGTAGGTATATTTATTCTAAATAACCGCTATGGGTGAGGAAGCGACGCTATTCACGTCTTACTCTCACTCTACTTCAGTATATAGGAACGCAAGAAATAGAATCTCAGTTCTCTCGCATCAGTAGCTTTCGGGCATCCATTTGAGGTGGTCGCTTCGCCCGTTTTGTGAACGTCGGCCGATGTTTTTTTCATGTTTTCAGCAATTACATTTCAATTATTATCACTTTTGAATTCAAATTTAATTAATTTAAGCGATTGACTATGAATATTCTTATTTTTCCAATTTTAAATCGCTCATTTTTACATGTGTATTCAATACACAGCACCGTAATGTCCGTTTTTTTTAGCACAGGAAGGGAAAGGTTAAATATAAACTGATGGAGTAGAACGCATTCCACCATAAAGCATTGATTTAAATCACTCTTGTACATATTTTTATAACCTCTAAGACTCTTTGGACGCCTCCTTTGGCTTGTCACCCTTAGGAAAATGCCTATGTTTGTCTTTTACCAAACACGGCTCTGAACATAGCTCATTTCATGTTTTTTTGAGCGACTTATATGGAAGGATTATTTGATGAGTCCCATAGTTTCTGTTCCGTATTTGTCAACTGATATCAACACATTGATCAAATGTGTCTACAGGGATATAGCCTACAGGGAGTTTGGGATAGGTTTCAAAATAGTTGAAGTTTCCAAAGGCCACCCAAAAAAAGTTCATTCTGCGTTTGAATAACATCATACATTGATGTGGAAAATGTGAGTATTCATAAGATTCTGTGGCACAAACTTAGTGAACTCCATTTATATCATTTAAATAAAAATAATGCTTTTTAATTCTACTGATTTTAAATGCCTTTATAAAATATATTTTTTAAATCTCATTTTATAGTAAATATATTGTTAAAAATATACAAAAATCAATTTTGCTATATTGGGTGAACACAGTATAAACAAACAAAATAAACATTCTTTAGGTTTTATTAATATTGAATTCAACGGTTTTCGAAATATAAAATTACCTTTTTGTACAATTAAATTTTTAATGACTTTGTTCAATTTCTTTTCAAAATATTTAATTTCAATAAAAACAGTATTTTTTAAATATTTTTTCATTGAACGGGATTTAATTTCAAAAGTATACGAATTTTTTTTTTTATTTGAGGTTTATTAAATTTTAATTACAAAAATAAAAAAATTGCTGTAATAATACAGCCCGTATAATACAAATTTTGAAATATATATTTTTAACATTAAAATGAGTTAATAAATATAATTAAAACAAAATGTGTAATATCTCAACAGTCTATTTTGTTTTTCATAGATGAAAAAAGTAACTCCCATCACCTCAAGGGCACATGTTTCATTTGAAAACAATTTTATACAGAAAATATTGACATATTGTAATGAATAAGAAATACAATATTTATATGAATTTTCTAGTAATTATTGAATTTTTTAAATTCTATTTGCTAACTGGATTAATTTGATCCTTGTAAACTGTTGCAGTCCTTTATAAGTTAGTTTTTTTTTTAAAGAATAAAAATTATAACATCAGTTGAATTGTTTTTTCTATTCAGGATCAATATTTTTTAAATATTTGGCTAAGGTTGTATAAAATAAACTTCTTGCATTCAACATCAGTTTTACTGGCAATATTTTATATGTGAGTTTTATTATATACTCGTAAATGTATCGTTCAAGCAATCGGTGAAAATTCAAAGTGAATACATGAGCATTACTTGAAATATATTTAAGATTTTGCTTAATTTAATTTGATGTTAGACAGTAAAATGTTAGCTTTATATGTTTCATCAATTTTCATATTTCAAGTGTGATTTTCAAAATATTTTTATTGTAACATAATATGCTATGTAATACAAATCTTGAAATTGTTCACTGTTGTTCAAACAAGAGGGATATTTATTCTCTATTGCGGAACATTTTGACAAATAAAACCTTAATCGAAGGATATAAATTATAGTTCGGAAATTCTAGGATGAGTCCTGTGACAGCTCACAAATTTGCCCCAATACAACCTTGTAACAATGTTCAGTAATTTTAATTATTTTATCAACTTTAATATAAGCCTCAATTCTAATAAATAGCAAGTTATTTAGGTAAATACATTACATAAGGTTGTATTGGGTCAAATTTGTGAGCTGTCACAGGACTCATCCTAGAATTTCCGAACTATAGTAACACATTCTGAATATTATTGATTTCATTCGAGGAACACTTGAGATAGTATTTAATATTTAAGATAAAATTTGTAAAATCAGATTCAATATAGATAATGTCATTATATGTTAAAACATGTTTCTCCTCTTTTAGATTAAAAAAATTATATATCTTGGTTCACATTAATTAGCTTACACAATTCAGATAAATTTTGATTCAATATTTATTTTATCTGCGGATATGAAAAAAATAAATGATTGTTCCAAAGCAATATAACCATATATCTGAGTAACTATATGTATATACTATATTGTATATGGTAATCTTTTATAGATAAATTTATTTTAGTTTTAAATAAATATTTTTAGGCTGAATAATATATAACAAAAAAAAATACAACTTTTCTTGTAACATACGTTAACAATATCGTTTTGCAGCAGTCAATTAGCGAATTTTGACTTAACTTTGTGGTTGAAAATATCTATAAAGGGTTTTTTTAAATTTATACTCTTTCGGAATGATCAAAAATAGGTCAAATAACTTGAATAGAAATACAAATTTTATCAATAAACAAACACTAAGAATTGATAACAAAATTTCATCATTATTAATAAAATGTAGCTGCTCATAATAAATAACAATTTTATCTACTTTTTTCCAACATAGGAAGTTTCTTTTCCAGTCTTTTTTATTATCTCTAACAGTTCATCCGCGTCCAGAGATGAAGTGACTGTGACCTTTTGCTCAGCAAGATCAATACTGAAATCATCCACTCCTGAACCTTTGGCTCTGTTGAGCACTCTTTCTACAGCTCCTGAGCATCCCTCGCATGTCATATGAACTTTGAATATGTGGGTCTGAAAAACAAATTTAAATATTTCAATAATTTAAAAGACTAGTTGCAACCCGTGAAATATTCACGGAAGTAAAACAAATTCTACGTTTATGAAAATATATATTCATAAATGTAAAATTTATTTAGGTATATCATTTATACATCGTCCCTTTTAGCTAGGTATTTAAAATTCGTTCAGTATCCCCACCGAGATTCAAATTTTAAATTACTTTAGGGGAGAATCCAAGTATTCGACAGCCGTACGGGTTTTGGCCTATTTATATTATGATATTTTGAATTTACTAATAAATATGATTGAAAGAAAAACTGTACAATAGTTTAAAACATCTGAAGAAGATTGATTGTTTCTTACATTTTTTTAAACTTGAAAACTATCAGGATATCATTTATTCATAACATTGGGGTAGATATCAACCACTTAATGCTAGGGGTTTTTTACAAAGAGGGTTTCAAAAAATATCAAGTTTTTTTTTGTGTTTTATTTTAAGTTTATACACTTTTCAATTGAAACATAACAATTTAACATATTTTAATTTTAAAAAATGAAGAAAAATTAAAAATTCAATTTGGTATGGTAGATTTGAAAGCATTGTGTTAAAAACATAGACCTACGTAAATACCAACACAATATCGTAAATACGAAATAAGCAACACAAAACACGACCACTCACAACTCCAGGCAAATTTACAATGCATAAATAAAATGCGAACGACTGGCGAGCATTACACGTGTTAGCTAAAATTAGAACACTGTAAGTCGAGACAGGCGAGCGTGACTTGGGATAGCGGAAATTGGAACGCATTTGGCACGCGAGAGGGTCTCGTTCAAGGGCATTAAGTGGTTAAGATTTTATTTTGTGCGTAATTTTTTTGAGAATCGAACCCGCAGTCACTGGCTGGTAACCATATAAAGGTTCTTGGACTTGCTTTGTTCTCTCTAGGTTAGCTCTAGCCCTTCTATGGATGTCAGGCGAGATGATACCAATTAAATGATAAATTTTCTCCACTGGTGTTGCTTTAAGTGTCCGGTTATTATTCTCTCTGTTTCGATCATGGCAACGTCAACCTGTCTAGCATGTGAGGAGCCACTCCAAACTTGATCTGAATATTCTTCTGCTGATCCGTTGAAGTGCAAGAGCTGACAGTCTTAATGTGTGAAGTTGTGCTCTTCATAATGTCTCTGTGAGTTTCTGAAGGATATTATTACTACTACTTACTTTGTTTTCATATTAATGCAGTGTTGTTTGAAATACAGTGTATGATCTAGCAAAAGTCCCAGGTACCGGGAAGCATCACAATTCAACTTTCGTTATTTTTTCAATATGTAGTTATTGCATCTAAAGTTACGGTGAGTTTACTTCCAACTTCCTCGAAACTCTCGCCCTGTGCCACAATGCCAGTATCATTCGCATATATGTATTGCTTCATGTTTGAGAACCTTGGTTGGTCATCTGTATAAATGTTGTATAGTGTGGTAGTGAACACAATTCTGTTGGTTTCTCTATCTACTGTTCTTTCCTTGAAGCGTAAAAAAGAATCTTGTACTGTGGAGCAACATACCGATAAGTTGTATGAGTTTGAAATCTTCCATCAGGTCATACACATTAGCTAAGATGATGCTGCTGTGAGATCAACGAAAACTACACCAGTTATCATTTTGTTTTCAAACACATCCTTGATATGTTGTACTAGATTCAAAACTTGTCCACGACACAATTTCTCTGGTATAAAACCAGTCTGCTCTCTTATGAATGAATGGTCCATAAAGTTCTTCCTGCAGTTTTTGATCATACTTTCGAAAAGTTTATAGAGATTTTTAGTGTTTAAACAGGCCGAAAGTTCCGAGTCCTTTCATTCTTTACCTGGTTTCAGTAAAGCAACAACCTGTGTTTCTCTCCATATTTTGGGGATATTTGTCAGTGACAAACCTATTGAATAAATTGAGCAACCGTATTTGAGGTATGGCCCAAATTTCTGGATTTGTTCCACTGTCAGGTTGTCTAAAGCAGCTAAAATATTGGGTTTCATTTCTGAGATAGCTTTATTTAATTCTATGAGTGAGAAGAAAGTATCGAGAAAGCTATTTTAACCTATTTCTCTATGGATCTTTTCCTTTCTTGGCTTGTATACGGATTTTATTGTGCAGGAAGTTAATTCAATTATTGTTCTCACTTACGGCTGCAGAAACAATATCAATGTCAGGTTCAATGATATTTGCACTGCATATTAAACGTATTCTATTTTTTTTGTCCATGTTTACTATAGAAAGAATGAATGATGAAAAATTTACAAAAAAAATCTATACGAGCAATATACTATAGAAGGTACAAGAAGTTTAGGAAGACCTAGAAAATGTAGCCAAAGGAATTAAATTCTTAAGGAGTTAAGAGTGAATCGAATTCTTAAGGAGTTAAGAGTGAAAAAACCTTTATAATAGGACAGTAGGCTTGAAGAGATGTATGGACCATATTTCACTTGTAATCCAATCTTTGATATGCAAGTGAAGTTTGGACATGATCAAAGTTAGTTAAATGTGGTAGAAATATGAAATAAAATAGGAATGAGGGTGTTAGCAAAGAATGCGGTTTGAAAGAAGATAACAGTGTTTAAAATTTTATAATGATAAAACATAATGCATGGGAGATAGATAAAAGGGTGCAAAATATATTAGATGAGAATCGATCAAGTTAATAGGAGGGGACTCTAGTAATATTCGACACATACATGACTGGATAAGATAACAAAGATAAACATGTGTTTTATGATTTAATCCATGATGTGCCAATAATGATAAAAAGGAGATAAAAAAAGTACGTTAACTGGACAACCTGCTTGTAGATAATTTGGTCCACTTTTATTTATAAAAAAAATGTCTCATTGCAAGAGAAATTGCTGAATTACCCCAGATTATCCATGGAAAAAATGTAATATTTCAAAATATATTTCACTCACATTTTTACAGAAATATACTTTGAACTATAATTTAAGACAACACGTTTAAGATTTATTTCTTTATTGCAATTTATTGAGTGCCAATGACTTAATTTCTGCAATGAAATGATCAAATATGAATATACATAATGGCCTCGAATAAAGTGCACTTTTGTTTCGTCAGCATTAGTGATATTGCATACCTTGAGGCGAATTTTATAGCTTGAATTAAAACTCCATCCCTATAAAATTCAACTTGTTCAAGATTTAAATGAAGCAGACTTTGTTACAAGGTTGGATTTCGCGGCTAAAATGTTTGAACAGTTCTCCGGGTTTAACATACGAAATCCAGACGAAACACATTTCTATATGAATGATTTCGTCAATAAGCAAAATTACCGCTATTGGAGCAATGAAAACCCGAGACTGAAACACCAGAGACCACTCCATTGTGCATGAGTAACAGTATGGACAGTAATCTCAGCGTCAGGATTCATCGGCCCTTATTTCTTTAAGGACGCTCGAGGCCAACCAATAACACTTCATTTGGAGCGTTCGATTCAAAGCTGAGAACTTTTGACTGAAAGAGTTTTTGTGATACAGTTCGAGGGTGTGGTTTCAACAGGATGAAGCCACTTGTCACATGTCCAATAACAGTTTAGAAATGGTTCAAGAAATGTTCTCCAGAATACTGAAACTGATCACAAAGGAGTGATTATTGTGTGGCTACCACGAAGTCCTAATTTGAACCCACTCGATTATTTTTTTATGGAGATACCTTAAAAGTTAAGTATACGCAAATAATCCAACGACCACTTTGTAATTTAAAAAATAATAATAGATGTGACTGAAGTCAGAGGTATCCTTATATCCTGAACACCAAACGGAAAAAATGTCTGCGTCATTCGAGGGGAGTAGTCCGGTGCGCTACCACGCAGGCATGCACCTCAAACAAAACATTCGTCGAGAGATTTGTTCAGTATTAGTCCAATAAAACATTAGTTCAAAATTTTCGAGTCAGATTAGAGGAATGTCACTGACACGATGGTGGTCATCTCGGCATTATTTTTAAAGATAAATTCCCAACTTCTTGTTACATGTTTGCAGTAATTAAAGTTGAGTACAACAAACCATTGTTTTATTATGAATTTTATTGTGGGCCACCTGTACAAAATACGCAAAAATTACGAGCCATTACAAGTATAAATATATAGTACACATAGAATACTTAATATTCCATAAAAAAATATGTTCAGTGCCAATGTCTCCCTCTTTTTTAACCATATAAGGAGAAAAAATATCGAATAAAATTTCCAGAAAATACGTATACATATTTTGTTATTAAAACTTACTTCAAAGTATTTATAACATGTTAAAAATACGTACGGTTGACATTTTGACCGAAATGATCGCTCTCAAATTCTATCGATAATGCAGGTTTATATTTTGTTCTTCAAATAATATCTGTAATTTTCTAATAAACAGTAAATAGGTCAACGCCGCTCAACAGAACGTTTGAATTGAAGTTTACAATATGGAACAATAATTTATCTGGTATTCTCAGTTATCTTCTTTTTCTTGAATAATGGCCGTAAACTCCTATATATAAAAGGAGTATACGCCAGTGTCAAATGATTACTGTCAGTTATCACTTTTGACAAACAGTGAGTTTCGAATAACAAAGTTTTAAGTAAACAAAATTAATTTTTACACTTCGAACTACATTGCTATATACCTCATGTCATAAATCTCATCACTCGAATAATTATGCAGCATTAATAAAAAAATAAATTTATAATCCAATGTGCTTAAAGTAATTGAGTTTTCATATTTATTCTGCTGGTAGAGATGTCCACTCTGCATCATATCTATATTAATATCTGCTATACTAACTATATTTTTTATGTATTTGTGAGATTGTTGAGCTTAATTATTCCAAAAATAGTTTAGTATTTATTTCATACTGTATTTATACTAAAACAATATGAACATAATATGGGACTCCTCAGTGTTTAATTTGAAAACAAAGAATGAACTTGCCTATTTTGCTAAATGAAATTGAATTTTGGCATGTTATCAAGATCTACGAGAAAAGACTATTTAGTTTTAAGAACACATACCTTAGAAAAATTATCAGTGTAGGGTGATACGACTACATGAAGCATGATACGGGTTGTATTTGAAGGTAACAGAATTGTGAGGTAGTTTAGACATGTATTAACAATGCCGCCTGGCAGTTGGTGAAGAGCTGCGCTATTTCATTGCTCGCTAGTCTTAATGAAAAAAATTGTGAGGTTATTTTTTGGCACTCTGGATATTTTTTTAGTCAGTGTATTATTTTTTCAATTGTTCTTATGTATCTCAAACTCCATCATTACATATTTATTGTGGCGTATGTTAATTTTAAACTCTACACTGCTCTTATGCAGTTTATTTACCTTGTCTTGGGTGTTAAACTCTTTTTCCTGGCTATTGTTGGTTTCTTGTAATATTCAGGTCTTATTTTTTCCGAAAGTAAGCGTCAGAAAATCGAGGTTATATCAACATATAAAATGCTTCTCCCATTGTTCCCCCTATTCAGTTCATGGTTCATTTGAAATATCGAATAAGCATAGATCAACACTGTATATCCATAAATATCAAACTAGTCCAAAGGATGGTTAAATTTGGTCTTAATTTGTTTTTTTTTGCAAAGCAGCGAGATGTTTCATCAATTCTCTCAGAACAGGTAAAAAATGTGTTTCAGATCTTTATTGCATAAATACATAAAAAAAAAATGTTTTCATCGTAACCTTATTTTACATCCATTTTTCATTTGTTGAACCTTATTTTACTAAGAAGCGTTAAGAGCTCGGAACATTAATGAAAATCTTGGTTGAAACACAGCAGAATTATTTGTTTTTACTATCGATCACACCAAATGGGTCTTTTTGTGCACTCTCTTGCCAGTGATATTTTACTACTTGTGCATCCAACAATCAAGCCAAGATTCTGAATAAAGAGTTTCTTATTTTTTAAATTAGTAAACTTACAATTGGTTGCAGAAAAAACAATCAAATTCATGATGGCCATCACTTTTCAAAGATTGCTTCTTTTACATAAACAGGTATGATGGCACACGACACCGTGGTCTGTATCCAACACATTTGACAGATCTGGCTAAGACAGCAACAAATCACAGATTTGAAAGGCTGAAGACAGATACAAGAGTTGCTGAGGGTATTGTTGAATCAGAATTCATTATCATCATATCCACTCTGACATGAGTGAGGGGAATAAGAAAATATGATGGGGTGAGCTATCAGAACAGCATTCATATTCTCTTATTTAGAATCAGATGTGTGTATCACTAGATTTAAGTAATCTTTATTGTATTGTAAACAAATATATGCTTTGCATTGTAATTAAAAGGCCTCTTTTTATTAGAATCTCTTCTTTGTATGTGGCTCTCGCATCATTGTGGATTGGATGGCGTGGATATAAATAAATAAGTTTAAGTTGACCGATTAAGAGGTATTTAGAGACATCTGCGCATGACCGTTATTTTCCAAATGAGATGAATAAAGGGGCCATAGTCATATTTACGTCACCCTAAGAGCACGGCTTAAGTGGCTAGGCCAGTCAGTACATTTGCATCATCATACATATAGGTGTAGGGCGCCAAATTAACCAAAATACATTCTTGTTTGAACCTTCGTACTGTGTTTTATTTATCAAAGTTTTGCCAGTTAAAAGTGAAAAAGGGATCTCTTTTCGCTCAGCTGTCACCAAGGCAGATTAGTCACGCCGGACCTCTGTGGATTGAACGGCAACCATCCCCTTACTATACTGGTGCTGTACTGTACTTGACTGGTGCTGTCTGCACTGGTGCTGTACAATCATGATTGGTAAAATGAAAATATTAAAAAATAAATATTTTTGTTTTAATTGTTATATTTGATATGATCAATATTATTTACTTTGTTACATTTATTGCATTTTTTTGTCAAAAAAATAACAAGTGGTATTATGAGATGAGTTCGGGACTAAGTCCACAACAAAAATGGCAGCTAAATGATCTATCATACATTTGTGTTAAACTGTTAATATAGTGATAGGAAACCTGAGATTGCATCGACTTGCCTCATAATACCACTCAATCATTTTCATTATGAGGTAATGAGGATATTTTGACAGACAATTCAGACTGTACTGCATTCTGTTGTTTTGTTTTTAAATTTTCACTTAATTTCAATTTTATCTCACTTTGGTTTATCTCACATGTAAACTTCACAATTTCACTCAAATATATTTTTAACACATGACAAAAACTAAAATGGTGAAATAGGATTCTAATTAATATAAATTAATCGTAAGAATCATCCAGTACATAGTGCTGTAACAACAGTAAGTCCAAATCAAATGTAAACCTATGTAAGAAAAAAAATAAGTGTTATCATACCAAAGAAATGTCGTAAAAAATTAAGTTTATAATTTAGGTATGATGTATTATTCATGTTAATCAAAGTTTTGCCTTTGATTTTAGACTTAGGCCTGTGGAGCATCTATTTCAGAAGCAAGATTCAGGATTGGATCAATTTCACTTTGTGTTAATCCATTAATAATAGGATTAATTTTACTTAATAAGATTAAAATAAAAAAAAAAAGTTTAAAGAAAATTAAAAAGTGATTTGTAAGTTTTTAACATAATTATACTTATTTCATCACGGAAAAATATTTTTGCTAGTTATAAAGCGCAACAATAGGGTTTTATAAAATTTAATTTTCGTTTAAGAGCTTAATTTCTCAAAGTGAACCTCATAAAAGTGGCCATATATAAATCCTGCATAATTAAGAAACCAGGAAAGCAAAATATTTTTCAAAAACAAATTCAATTACTTTTGTTTTAAATATGATTGTTTATATATAGGGTTCACGGCCATTATTCAAGAAGAAATATTGTTTGTTTTATTTCATATACTTGTAGGCATTTTCAGTTTAATAATATTCTCTTACCCGTTTATATTTTATATGTATTTGATAAAATAAAGACATTCTTAACCCTTATCTTGGCAATGTTCAATTTATCCAAATATTAACGTTTTTCTTTTGTGATTCCTTGTTATATGGTAAGTTATGAAGGAAAATTGAGGAAAAAAAATCACAACTTTTCCTTATAGGTTTTTTTTATATGTAACATCCACAATACATTGCCAAACTATCAATTTTTATAACACACAAAAAGCGCTATAAAATGATTCTATAAGCTGAATTATCAACAAATAAAATGGTTTGAATAATTTTTCTCTACATGTTTATAAGATATTTAAAGATTAATTACGCCAATTTTCAAAACTCGCCCACGCTGTCCAGACATGTTGACCCGATGTCATTTGAAACCTTGTAGTGTTGTCAATATTTATCACCAGATGATACCACTGCACACAATAGTGCATGTATAATATTTGAATGTGTTGCCATATTTGAAATTACGTTCGAGTTTCTGGATAATTTTTTTTAAATTCCTTAAATTAGTGTAACACCTGTGTTACAATGCCATGATAAGGGTTAACAAAATTCCAACACAGGATTGTGAATAGAAAAAGATAAGTGTTTTTACTTGGCAGACAAAGAATAGCATTGCTTAAATAAAAATTTTCATCTATTCCAAAGAAACATTACCATTATATGAAAAAAATATTATTGTGAGCTGATAGTTCAAGATTTATAATTCAGGTTTTTACTTTTTTGAGAAAGAAATGTATAGAATTGAATTCTACTCATATATATTTATTAAACCTTTTTCATAATGTATTGGATGGTATTTTGATTAAATTACTTTGATATCTCATTGTCTTTTCTATTTGAAGTTGTCAATATTTGTTTCATTCTTAGTAGTCAAACTTTGAAACAAATTTAAAGTTACAAACTAAAATATTTTGAAGACTATTTTAGCCTTTCCCTTCCTGTGCTAAAAAAATCCACCCGTTCCGGTGATGTGTATTCAATACACATGTAAAAATAAACAATTTAAAATCGGAAAAATAAGAATATTCATAGCCTATCGCTTAAATTAATTAAATTTGAAGTCAAAAGTGATAATAATTGAAATTTAATTGCTGAAAACACGAAAAAAAAAACATCGGACAACATTCACAAAACGGGCTAAACGAAAGCCCGCGAGCTACTAAGCGAGAGAACTGAGATTCTATTTCTTGCGTTCCCATATACCGAAGTAGAGTGAGACGTAAATAGCGTCACTTCCTCACTAAAAGCGGTTTTTTAGAATGAATATACCTACGTCACACGTTTGATTGTATTAGTGAATTTATTTCCGATTTTCACACAATATCTCTGATGTGGCCGAAGTGCTAATTATTATTAATATTATTTTTTTCATTCAATGAGTAAATGTATTACGGAGGAATACATAAAATCTGAACCCAGTATTTATTATATTTATAGAGATATTCAAGTTTTTAGAAGCAATGTGTACTAGTTACACATCATAGGACAGGAAGGGTTAAACAAGTCTTTGAACCTTCAATTTAAGACAATAATTACTATCATTTGGAACTAAACAATTCTATTCTGTAATCAATCTACTGTATTTCTTCATATAATGTAATGTGGTGTCAACACAATTGATTGGGGATGGGAAATATGAAAAAAGATTAATGTTTTTTGTACTTCATAAATATAATATTTATAAGTATATTTTTAAATAAGCTTATAATTTAAAATATCATGTATCTTTTTGATAGAAGTTTAAGCAACATTATTGATTTGAAAATTTTTAGAGTAAAAAATCATAATATTTAAGTGTACTGAATTTTATTAGATAATTTATAAGAAATTTGTTTTCCATGGTACAAATAAAAATTTAATAGTAAATTTATGCTTTTTAGAGAGCAGAGATTCAAAGAATTCACAACAGCCATTTTGCTAGCGATATTTGACAGGACAGCATTCAATTTGAGATATTACAATTGGCAAACTAATATAAATAAAACATTTTTTTTTATTGTGCTACAATTAATTTTGATAGCTAAAAACATAGACTTGCCAAACTTGTATCAGCAAAAGTTATTGAGATTAGTACAGGTAACTTCCAACTAAGAGTTTTAAGTATTAATTAGTGATGAGTCAAAAAGGACTCCAAAGACCCTAAATATAAGATGTCCATTGAAATTCTACAGTTGTATATAAATTTTCATTCAATTAACAAGTTTTGTATATTACATTGAAGGTACATGTGGTTTTTATTGCTTTTTAAGAAAATTTAGAACTAATAGTTTTGTCATTTTATGTAACTGTGATTTACAACCATGTTTCAGTGATTTAGATTGTATATTTTGTTTAAAGCCATTACTTACCAATGCTTTCCTTTACTATTGTGACATATGACAATATATTGTTTTTTTTTAAATATTGAGTCTTTTTAAATTGTAGAAATTATTTTGATGCATGTATTTAAAACTTTATCTGAGATTAAGTTATTTTCTTTTCAAAATACTGTGAGATCTTTTTAAGATGTTTTTGAAGGGATCGGCCAATTACAACTTTTTAAGAGTATTGAAGTGTAAGTTATAACTTACGGTAAAAAAGATAATTTATTAAGCGGGAAAACATCTTAAATAAGAATGTCTCAAGTGGGTT
Organism: Odontocerum albicorne; assembly: GCA_949825065.1. Taxonomy (NCBI): domain Eukaryota; kingdom Metazoa; phylum Arthropoda; class Insecta; order Trichoptera; family Odontoceridae; genus Odontocerum; species Odontocerum albicorne. The sequence continues at coordinate 47,102,526 of OX463842.1, forward strand.
TCTCAGTAAATACTTATTAAATAAGATGAATATCAATTATATATAATTTGATGAACATTTTTTTTCCTATATGTATTATGCGGTCTTTGTTAACATTAAAATATTTTAAATTTTAAGATGCATTCTTGTAGCATTTTCTAGATTAATATCTATATACTCATTTTAATCACGTTTTCTAGCTTTTCTGTTTCATTAAGTCTATTAGGGATCATATATTTGTAAATTATTAACAAAATTGCAATATTGCTATCTTTTGAAATATCAAAGTGATATTGGTTACATGTATATGCACAATACACACTTTGATAAGGATTACACTTGTGTAAAACATGTTTTATAGTATAATGTATATTTTCACAACTAGATGTCGAATGCTTTGAAAAGAAAATATATTTTATCTATAATACATAATATATAAATAGTTGTAAAATAATAGAAAACATTCCATATCTAACAAGACACAAGCAAGAGCCGCCTAAATTGGTGAGGCCAAGGTACAAATTCACTAGAAATTTATGTTATAAAATATTTCACTATCCATGATTTTATTTTATTATTAAAAATACAAATATATAAATACATATTATGAAAACTTGTTTAGTTTATGAGAATAATTCATCACACTTTGCTTTAGCAAATAAAGCTGGTGAGATATATTATTTAAATAAGAATTTTACATATACAACTTGAACGCTGAATTGAACTATATACTATTGACTCACCAAATGCACTAATTTCAGAAAATTTGAACATGATATAAGAAAACTATGTGATGTATATATATACTAGGGTCGGGTGACCCTAGTATATATATACATCACATAGTATATATACATATAATATATATATATATAATTTCAGGGTTGAAAGTGTTATCTGTGAATATTGAAAACATTTATGTACAACATAATGCCCACCAGGGTTCACACATTTGCACCATCTATTATGTGTACTACTCGTTGTTTCAGTTTGCCATTATGGTGTAATTGTACTATTATGTTGCTAAGATTATTTTTGGGATAACATAATAGACAATGTTCAATTCATGCTGTATGATTCACCGATTCTCCTGAATCAAATAGTCTACTTAGAATTAATAGTTCATATCTGTTATGACTGATAGTTCTTCAGTAATTGATGTGTCATCTACTTTTGTATGATTAATTCACTTCCAATACTCTTCACTAGTGTCTACTATCTTGCATCAGAATGCTGATTTTTTTTCCAAAGTGGCAGAAAACGTAAAAAATATATACCCTCGAGTTTGATAGCATTCTTGTATACAATAATGAGAAAAAAATCAAATTGAGATGATTAAATATATAATCATCTTCAATACAATATCAAAAAACACTTGTGATGTCACTTGAAGGTAGCATTTTATTTCTAATCTTGCTTATATAATTTTTAGTTTATTAAATAAATTGCTTGGCTTTGAAAAAAATATTTCTGGTTCATTTTATAACGCGAAACTCACATTTATTTAATCAATGTTCATTTTTTAATGCTGTCTCTCCCAAAAATAATATTTATCTAAAAATATTTATAACAATTAAATTAAATAAAACAAAACAATGATTAAAGATCAGAAATTATATATTTATAAATAACACGATTCGAGAATATTCCTTTAATGTCTATATTGAAAAACAAACTAAATAAAGAATGAAGGTAAAATTGATGTTTTTTTTCTTCTAGAATACGAAATACAAATTCTAGTGTAAAAGTAAATTTATTATGAAAATCAGAATATTGTTTAGTTGAATACGATATCCAGTTATTGAAATGAGTTGAAGAAATAAGGTGATGAACATTTTAAAGCTGATGTATATATTTAATGTAAAAAATAATTAAAACATGATTCAATTCTTTCACCCACCTAGACACAATTTACTACAAATATTTTCAAAGGTTTTCACAGTTATCGTCCATAACTTGAAAATAATTTTCGGATTTATTACATTGTTTGGTTGTCTTAGAAGACGGCTGACATTTTGAAAATGTTAAGAGCGTTCGTCTTCATTAATCTTTCCAATTGTCTCGAGGATATTGAATATTTCCGTAACAAATTCACCGTGAGTCCGGCTATAGCCGGTATGCACGGCCATGCCATCACTATTGGGCCTGATCTGAGCATTATATAAATTTTGCCTTAAGTTTTTTATGCTTTATACGACTTAACTGATTGTGTTGCATTATATCTGCACTCAACATTCGCCATTTTCTATGCCAACCAAACATGGCCATATGTTCAAAAACTGTCTTCGACTAATAAACTTTTAAAATTATCTAAATTTTCTAATTGAATATTTATGTTTTAACAGGAATTATTTATATGTTTTTAATACACATTTTTTTCAAATTTCATCTAAATTAATGAGTGTGCTGACTGAAGAATTAATAAATTGAAAATATAATAAAGAGCTAGTGTATTCTACAATATATGTCTAACAATTTTGTAAAATAATGAGGTTAATTCATTTCCAACAGTTGATAGGAATAAACCTGTTAAAATATTTTGACAAAGACAATAGATATTTTATCTAGAGGTTTCCGGAAGGAAATACCTTACAACTTTTGAACTCAGGTTAAGTTTGTATATTTTTGAAAAACATTTCTCATGTACGTATCTCGATAATTTTACCTTCTTTCTTCCTAATTCTGGCATCACTCAAGCATTAATAAAATTCAAACATCAATATGTACACAAACCATTTAATATTAATTTGTAACTACAATATTCATGACTCATTAATGTCTCGAATTACATTATTATCTATTGATAACATAATTTTAGTAGGAAGAGTTATACTTATTACTGGTTATACACACACAGTATCGCATTAGCCTATTTCATAAATTAACATTTTGACTACTCCAGAGAGAGTTAGTTGAAAGACTTGTTCTACTTAGAATATAATTACAGAGAATATTTAGGATGAGGATCGAATAAATCAAAAAGCGACTAAATAATCTGCGCATAAGCGTTAGTAATACAATATGAGTCCACTTTGTGATGTGTATGCTTAATAAATTACGAATATTCATGGTATGATCGGTTATACTACATTGTACACTCGCGCTCACTGGCAACATTCCACATCCACGACAAGACGCTTCATGCCGGGTCCCGGGGGTGGTGAACCTCGTGCGTGTCATGTGGAGAGTGTCGGTGTGGAGAGTGTGGGGGCAGCAAGGGGGCGCGGTGCAGCGGGTTAGCACTCAGACAAGCTGATGCTAAGGCTTCCGCTGCGCGGGTGGCACGTACATGGGCTGGTGGAATCTGCCTTGCCGGTTTTCTCCGCGGCTCATTCCACCATCCCGCACAAACGGCCTGGCAACTGGAAATGTATAATCAGTATTAATTAACAGGGAAAGTAGTCCTTTCTTTTCTTTTATTATTTATTTTCATAGTGCACGTTCTATATTTCATTGACATTTTTATTGAATCTGTCATTCATATAGCTTGTTATTATTAGGTATTTGATACTTCTCAACATAATGAAAAGAGTGGCCAGGAGACACAATTGTCATCAGCTCGTTAAATTCAATCTTCAGATTTAAAATCAGTAGATAAGAAATTGATCTCGTTGTCTGTTATAATATGTGTTAGTAATAAATACTACCACATACTGAAATTTGGAAATAGACAAACTTTTAATCAAATTTGGTTGATAAGTGGACAACTTTTTTTAAATATTTTTGGGTATCATGTTTTGAGGTGGAGGACAAGCTTGCCACCTGCGCTATGTTGATCATCTTTTCTTAGGCTTATTTTTGGGTATCATGTTTTGAGGTGGAGGACAAGCTTGCCATCTGCGCTATGTTGATCGTATTTTCTTAGGCTTATTTTGGGTATCATGTTTTGAGGTGGAGGACAAGCTTGCCATCTGCGCTATGTTGATCGTATTTTCTTAGGCTTATTTTGGGTATCATGTTTTGAGGTGGAGGACAAGCTTGCCATCTGCGCTATGTTGATCGTATTTTTTTAGGCTTATTTTGGGTATCATGTTTTGAGGTGGAGGACAAGCTTGCCATCTGCGCTATGTTGATCGTATTTTCTTAGGCTTATTTTGGGTATCATGTTTTGAGGTGGAGGACAAGCTTGCCATCTGCGCTATGTTGATCGTATTTTCTTAGGCTTATTTTGGGTATCATGTTTTGAGGTGGAGGACAAGCTTGCCATCTGCGCTATATTGATCGTCTTTTCTTAGGCTTATTTCAACATACTATTGAATTATTTCCCATTCAATTTTAGTGAAGAATAACAGCCTATAGATTTAAAATTATTACATAAAAATCTTTGTATTAAATACATAACATACATGCCATTACGCCATTTCCCTGTGAGGGTAGACAGAGGACAGAGCGCCAAACATTCTTATTACACCATACTCATTTTGCCTCTTCCACATCCATACATCTCCATCTGTTTTTCTTATTCCTTACCTTTCCTTCTTTCTAAATCTCATTTACTTGGTTCAACCATATTTTTCTTGGTCTTCGGCTACCACGACTTCCACATACGCTTGCATTTTAAATATGTTTATTCAATCTTATAACCCATTTGTTGAAAATGTTTAAACTACCTAATTGAGGTTTTTTTACTCTACTTAGCACAACAGTTTTTAGATCAAATTCATCCTTAATAATAACATTTCTTATTCTGTCATTCATCGACACATATTATATTCTTATCAATGCACGCATTTCCACTGGATTTACTCAACTGCTTACATCTTTGTATTCAGTTATGAATATGCTGCAATAGTGATCGGGTAAGAATATCATAGTAACTAATGTTGAGAGTAGAAACTCTAAGCTAATTTTGATCTAATATGCACTACAAGGTTATAGAAATTTTATGTTTCCATTTGAAAGCAAATATGGCAATTAGAAGCCACGGTCTACTTGAATACAATTTAAGTCATCCATCATAACTAGTTTTATCTTTATTTCAAATACAACTTGTGTAGTGATTATATTTTAAGCATTTAGTAGCTATGAAACATCACTCGATTTACTTAGTTGCCCACTTAAATATTTCTTCCTTCAACATTAGCACAGCTAATCGAAGCCTTGCATCTCCCAATCTATCATAATGACCGTCAACAATTTTGTAATGTGTATTGTATTAGTTAACTGTATATATTTTAGTCCAGATAGATTTCAATCTAAGTATCATTTTTTAAACAGTCAATAGATATTGGCATAAAAGACATAAGCTATGTCAACTTCCAGTATTTAAAATATATAATAATACATCAATCAACAATTCCAGGGACTAACCAACAGATGGCACCTCTAATAACAAATCCATACCATTCTCAGTTAGTACCAACCTTAAGAAGTTACGTGTCAAACTTTCATGACATTCCGACATTGTGTCATTGAGTTACAGTGGTTTTAGTGATGCTAGTTTTGCTATTTTTAAAACAATGGAAAAAATCGAATTTCGTGTGTTGATAAAACATTGCTTTTTAATGGGAAAAAATACCGTTCAAACTCAGCGATGGCTTGAAAAGTGTTATCCGGACTCTGCTCTGTCGAAAACTACCATTTGTCGGTGGTATGCTGATTTCAAACGCGGTCGTACAGACACAAATGATGCTGAACTCTCTGGTCGTCCAAATGAGGCTGTTACACCAGAAAACAAAAAAAACCCTCAAAATCGTAATGGAAAATCGCAAAGTAAAGTTGCGTGAGATAGCTGACATCCTGAAGATATCATTTGGTAGTGTTTACACTATTTTGCATGAACATTTGGTCATGAAAAAGCTTTTTCGAAATGGGTGCCGCGTTTGCTCACAATGGAATAGAAACAACAACGCATCGATGATTCAGAGTGCTGTTTGGCACTGTTTACGCTAAATAAACATGAGTTTTTGCGTCGGTATGTGACAATGGATGAAACATGGATCCACCACTATACTCCGGAATCAAATCGGCAGTCAGCTGAGTGGAGAGCAGCCGGTGAAAGTCGTCCGAAGCGACCAAAAACTCAACAGTCGGCTGGGAAGGTTATAGCCTCCGTATTTTGGGATGCGCATGGTATAATATTCATCCATCATCTTGAAAAGGGAAAAACCATCAATAGCGAATATTACATAGCGTTATTGGAGCATTTGAAAGGAGAAATTGCAAAAAAACGGTCCCATATGAAGAAAAAAGTTCTCTTTCATCAGGACAATGCACCGTGTCACAAGTCGATGGTAACGATGGCCAAATTGCATGAGTTGAACTTCGAATTGCTTCCGCACCCACCGTATTCTCCAGATTTGGCCCCCAGCGCTATTGGCTGTTCACAGACCTCAAAAAGATGCTCCAAGGAAAGAGATTTGGCACCAATGAAGAAGTGATTGCCGAAACTAACGCCTATTTTGAAACCAAAGATAAATCGTTCTACACGGCTGGCATAGAAAAGTTAGGAAAGCGTTGGAATGAATGTATCGCTCTTGAAGGAGACTATGTTGATGAATAAAGAAGAATTTTGGGAAACAAATGTTGTCTTAGTAGTTAGTCCCTTGACTTATTGATCGATGTGTTAAGATACCGGTTTTTAAAAATATAATATTGTAATACATAACAAAATACAATACCAGGACTATTTGCAGGTAGACAATCAGTTTTCAAGACTTCTTCATGGTTCCCATAAGCTAGAAATCTGACTACAACTGTTCTAGCTGAGACTCCTGTTATCTCCGCATCATAATACTGAAAATAATCCAATTCAAAGTTTAGTAAAATAAAAATGAAAATTAAACAAAAAGAAACTATATGATTTAAGAGCTGCCAATAGAGCAATATAAATCTTAAAATACTTACAAAGTTATATAATTACATCTAGTATTTGTCTTTGGAAATGAATACTTTAAATTAAATTAAGATACATTATAAAAAAAATACAAGCTATTTCATGTAGCAGGTCTGTAAATATGAAACCGGAATTTGCACATAGATGGCTCTAGTTGTCAATGTAGTGACTGTCAAACCGCATCATTGGCGCCTTTTTTGTGTTTACATTTGTCAAAGACTTTTAACTCTCAACAATACAAGTTTAATACAACTACATATGTTTTCATAGCGTTGAACATGTCTGTTTTTGTGCCTGAAAACTACGATTTGCGGACAGCATTGATTTTCTGTTACAATTTGAAGAAAGCTGCTGCAGAATCGTATCGAATGCTTGTCGAAGCTTACGGTGAGCATGCTCTTGGTAAATCACAGTGTTTTGAGTGCTTTAAAAAATTCAAAAGTGGCGATTTTGACGTGAGAAACGAAGAACGTGGAAGACCACTGAGAAAGTTTGAAGACGCGGAATTGCAAGCGTTGTTGAATGAGGATGATGCTCAAACGCAACAACAACTCACGGATCAATTGAATGTGACACGAGAAGCCATCTCCATACGTTTGAAAGCTATGGGACAGATCCAGAAGGTGGGAAAATGGGTTCCACATGAACTGAATGAAAGACAGCAGGAAAACCGAAAAACCACTTGTGAAATGCTGCTCGCCAGGTACAAAAGAAAATCAATTCTCCATCGAATTGTGACTGACGATGAAAAATAGATATATTTCGAGAATCCTAAGCGTAAAAGATCATGGGTAACTCCAAGCAAACCAGCGACATCGACTCCAAGGCCAAATCGCTATGGACGGAAGACAATGCTCTGTGTTTGGTGGGATCAGAAGGGTGTTATCTATTATGAGCTGCTAAAACATGGCGAAACCGTTAATACTGAACGTTACCGACAACAAATGATGGATTTGAACCAAGCATTGTGTGAAAAGACCAGAATATCAAGAGGCAACACAAAGTGATTTTGCTTCATGATAATGCACCATCGCACACAACAAAACCGGTCAATGAAACAATTGAGGCGTTTAGTTGGCAAATACTTTCGCATGCGGCTTACTCACCAGACTTGGCTCCATCCGATTACAACTTATTTGCATCAATGGGACACGCACTTGCTGAGCAGCGCTTCACTTCTTACGAAAATGGCTCGGTGATTGGTTTGCCTCAAAAGAGCAACAGTTTTTTTGGCGTGGCATCCACAAATTGCCAGAGAGATGGGAAAAATGTGTAGCTAGCGATGGGCAATACTTTGAATAAAATATTTTTTACCATTTTCATACATTAAATGTGTATTTTCTATAAAAAAAATCCGGTTTCATATTTACAGACCTGATATATCAGAATGCCGTATCCCTTGCAGAGTAAGCAGAGATAACAGGTCTCTATTATTTATATTTTTACATTAATTTCTTTCAAAATCTGCTCTACTTGATCCAGATATGTTTTCCTTGGTCTATCTCTTCCACACATTGCACTTCTGACTTGTACATTCAATTAGTTATTCTTACATCACTCATTCTTTACACATGTCAAAACCATCTCCCCTTTCTTCATCTTACTTAAAACATCCATTTTACCCACGCATTCATTTCTGATGTCTCCATTCCGCCACCTTTCATCCACCGAGACCCCACAAATGTTTCATAGTGCTTGCATCTTTGCATTAATCTTACTTTATCAGTCTTCTGCCAAATCCAAGCTTCACTTTCATATATCAACGTGGGGTACCAACACACCATTATATATTGTCATTTTTACAATTTTTGATATAGGGTGGTTGTTATATAATTTTACACATAATCAAGTAAACGTTTTAAATAAAATTTGGGTAGTGATATAATATATGGTTTGCCAGTTTGAGATTACTGATCCTTAAAAGTATCAAATAAATGTTGAAACACAAAAATATTACAAAATGAAACAACTTACTCCATTGTCTTCCCAGTATTTAGCCAAACAGCGGTCACCAATATTCCAGCTGATGTCTGAGCCTTCAGCCAGCATTTTTCTTGCTTGCTCATTAATACCCGCATTTTGGAAGCCTACAATATTGTTGGTTTGGTAGAACCCATTTCCTCTATTGGAGAAATTGTTCCTCTGGTCAGGAATGGGGTTGACTGGCTGCCTAAATGTATCCATGACATCGGGTTGTCTAGAAGGGTTTTGATTCATTTTAGGTGGTTGATTTTCAGGATAAGGACTATAAAATGACTGCTGTTGCATTTGTTGGCCATTGGTAACATTGGGTATTTGATTTTTGTTACTATTTATGTATTGACTATTCCTCTTATAGTTCTGTTCGTTATAAGAATTTTGATTATTATATACAGGTTTTCCAGGGTATGTATAATTATTCTGATAATTTTGGTTCATGTTGGGCCTATTGTTAAATCTATTTTGAGGATTCCCTTGGAGATTCATTGCGGCTGTTGCATCGGTGATGCTGTCAACAGATTGCTGCCCGTAGAAATTTCTCGGCCCACGATTATCATTAACATTTCTGCGCTCTCCATAATAATTGGACTGCATTTGCTGTGGGTAATTAGGCGAATATGGAGATTCATGAGGCATGCTAATGTTTTGTTGCTGCTGTTGCCTCCTGGCTTCACCGTCATATTTCTTCTGGAATCTCGGGGCTTTCTCATTAGGAATTTGATGGGAATTGTAGGAATGTTGAGGTCTATCTTCCCTTTGGTAACTGTAACTTCTTTGAGGATCACTGTTTCCATGTGGCTGATTTTGTGACTGTTGATAATCATTTCTGGTTTGGTTAGAATTATAATTATTTTGTCTGGGACCCCCTCCCCCTCTCTGGCCACCACGTCCTCCACCTTTAGCGCTGTGCCCTCCTCTCCTCTCGTTGTTCGTTCTTTCAGGTTTGTTTTCTTCTTTCTGATATGTTGGAGGTTCAGATGACTTAGATGGTTTCTCTGGTTCTGGTAATGCTGGTAATTTATCCTCAAGAAAATCAAACAATGAAACTTTCCCTGAAGGTTTGACCGATGGCATTCCGTCTTCGTCATTTCCTTCCTTGGAGCGGCCCTTTCTACCTTTAGGAGCTTCAGTGGGCTGTTTAGCCATCCTTTCTTTCTTATTTTCATTTACTCCTTCTCTTTTCTGTAGAATTTTCAGTGCTCTGTCGGCGTTGTTTCTGGTTAATTTTAAAGTATTTTCTGCTTGTTCTTCAGTAAAGCCAGCATCCACTATTTTTTGTACGTTTGAGTCCAACATGGGTTTTGTACCACCTCCAAAAACCTTTAATGTAAAAATTTCTTTAGTAGGAATATTTTTTTTAGAAGGAATATTTTGTTTTAATAAATAATATAATTCTATTAGGTCCTTACATATGAAATTGGCGTTTTGCCGTACTGGCAACTTTGATCTCAAATATCTTCTCTTTGGTTAGGAATTCCAAATTCAAATTTATACAGCTATTTACTCAAGTATTTGTGTTTCGAAAATTATAATTCATTTGTTTTTTCCTCAATTGTTTTTTTTCTTTGCGTCACTCAGTTTACAAAATGGAAAACTTGAAATATCGCGTTATTTACGAGTACGAGTTCCACCGTGGCACCAGTGCTGCAGAAACGGCTCGAAGGATTAATGATGTGTATGGCGACGGTGCCGCAAAAGAAAACACAGTGCGTTTTTGGTTCCAACGTTTTCGTTCTGGAAATTTCGACCTGCATAACATGCCCCGTGGACGGCCGGAGACCAAAGTTGATAATGAAGAATTGAAGGCTATTGTGGAAGCGGATCCATCGCAAACCACGTCCGAGTTAGCTGCAGGCTGCGGTGCTAGTGATAAAACTGTTTTAATCCACTTGAAGCAAATTGGGAAGGTGAAAAAGCTTGAAAGGTGGGTACCTCACGAATTGAGTGAAGCAAATCAACAAACGCGCGTTGACTGCTGCGTTGCATTACTCAACCGGCACAATAATGAAGGGATTTTGAATCGAATCATTACCTGTGATGAAAAGTGGATCCTGTATGATAATCGGAAGCGCTCATCGCAATGGCTGAACCCTGCCGAACCAGCCAAACCATGCCCCAAGCGAAAATTGACTCCAAAAAAGTTACTTGTGAGCGTTTGGTGGACTAGTGCTGGTGTCGTTCACTACAGCTTTCTTAAATCTGGCCAGACGATTACGGCAGATGTCTATTGTCAGCAACTGCAAACCATGATGGAAAAGCTAGCTGCTAAACAACCGAGGCTGGTTAATCGCTCTAGGCCACTGCTGCTTCATGATAACGCTAGACCACACACTGCACAACAGACGGCTACCAAATTAGAAGAGCTTCAATTGGAATGTCTAAGACATCCACCGTACTCTCCGGACCTTGCCCCAACAGATTACTATTTTTTTCGAAATTTGGATAACTTCTTGCAAGGGAAAAAATTCAACTCCGATGGGGCAGTCCAAACCGACTTCAAAGATTTTATTGATTCCCGTCCGAATGGTTTTTTTAGTAAAGGGATCGATGAACTACCTATGAGATGGCAAAAGTGCATAGATAGCAATGGTACATACTTTGATTAAATAAATATATTATATTAAAAAAAAATCAACTTTATGTTCCTCCCAAACAAAACGCCAATTTCATATGTAAGGACCTAATATTAAGCATAAAATATTTTGAATGTCAAAACACAAAACAAATATTTTACCTTTTTGACACCAGATAGCTTTTGTGCCTCTGCAATGGCCCCCTTTCTCTGGGCTTCAAATTCAGCATTGTCCATCTTGGCAGCATCCTGAAGGCTCTTAAAGCTCTTGTCCTGCAAGCTCTGCCCATCCAGAGGCTGGCCAAACGGGATCCATGGCGGCGGGGCTCCCTCTCCACCTCCTCCTATTATTATCCAAAGTAAATTGGTCAAAATGAATAATATCACCAGAAATTTTGTTTATTTACATATTCAATTACAAATAGAGAAATTTTCAAATATTCATTTAGGCCTCGGCCACACAGGTAGGAGCCTCGCTTGATGTTTAGAGCTATGTTGCGAGTTAGGCGACATATCCTAGCAAACCAACGTACCGCATACTATCGCAGTGGCCACACTGCACGCTTCGCGCCACGTTGCATGACGATTAGTCATCGAGTGAATCTCCTAGCAAACAGACATGTTGGTTAATTTACAAGATGGCGGAAGTTTTAATGACAGCTGTGTATAAAAAGAAGCCTTTGTGGAACCCATCGAGCAAATTATAGAAAAATGTACCTGTAATAAAATCACTTTGGAATGAAGTTGCACAGCAAGTAAATAAAGATGGTAAGTTGGAATGAAATTGTTTAGTTTTGAGAGTGACATTGTATGTTGACTCAACCGCTCCCAACTCTCAAATGAATTTGTGCGTAGCACTTTGGTGTGGCCAAGCATGAAATCACCTAGTATATGAGCCACGTAAAACCTAGCTTAGCACCTAACGAAGCACTTTGGTGTGGCCTCGGCCTTACCACTCATATGTAATTTCCATGGGCTAAAATATTGGTATAGAAAAGTTAATACTTCTCAGTTGAGTTGGGGGGGGGGGATAAATAACATATGCAAATATTATGAAAAAAAAACCTATTTAGTCTGATTTTCACCAAAATATCTTCATTACGAGTTTCTAGGAATGACACCTGTTCAGCAGCGACCGAATCAGTTTCTCAATTTTAGTTAATCGCCACAACCATGAATAGTGGGGACTCCATCTGCGGTCGAGCTATCACGTCGAATTACTAAATTATTGCGAGGGTGAATCAAATATAAACAAGACTTTTTGTTTAAATTTTTTTATTTGCAGAAAGAAAAAGATCAAGTAAACATCATTTTTCTACATAATCTCCTGGTTTAGAAATGCATTTTTTCCAGCGGATCGGTAGTTTTTTTATCCCATCGAAGTGGGTTGTGTCAGCAGCTAATTGCACACAAACCCCTCTACTCATCGTCATTGAATCGTTTGCCTCCCAGAGCTTCTTTTAGTGGCCCAAAGAGATGAAAGTCGCAGGGCAATAGATCAGGGTTATAGGGAAGGTGTTTCAGTCGTGTCAAACTCATTTCCTCCAATTGTTCGCATGTTACAACTGCAGTATGGGGCCTCACATTGTCATGGAGAAGAATGACTTTTCGTATCGGTTGGTCACGTCTTTTGCGTCGATAAGCAAGTTTAACTTCACTCAAAAGCTCCCAGTAGTACGCCGCATTGATGGTGCGACGATTGGTGACAAAATACTGCGCTGGTCTAGGGCCTTTTCATAGGTGCTGCCTCATCCTTCTTTGTCCCCTTCATGCTGGCTTGTTTCGACTCGGGCGTGTAGTGGTGTACCCAAGTTTCATTGCAGGTAATGATGCGACTCAAAAACGCGATCCCTTCTTGTGCAAACCACGCCAAGAGCCGCTCACAGATGTGTAAACGTGCCAACTTTTGTTCTGCAGTCAAAAGATGTGGGATTCATCGAGCAGACACTTTACGGAATCCTGGGTCATTTGTGATTATGGATTGAGTGCTCCTATAACTTATTTCTATCTCAGAACAAATTTTGGAAAACGTCAGTCGCCTTCCCGAAGATCACGAATGGCATTAATGTTCTGTTCGGTAATGCTTGTCCGTGGGTGACGATCATGGCTCACGTTTTTGACCCCTTCACGGCCTTTCATGAACTCCTTATGCCAGGCAAACACACGGGGCTTTGACAGTGTTTGATCCCCGAACTGTGCCGTCAGTCTCTGCAGAATTTCAGCCAGTTTTACGTCCTCACGAGCGAGAAACTTGATAATTATGCGTTGTGTAATCGACGAATGCACTTCTTTCTCAGACATCGTATGCTACACTAATGATGGAATCTGTCGATGCCGGCCGACCATTCTCCCCACTCCTAATACCCCCACCCAACACTCCTCAAGGCGGCTGCGTGCTCCGTTTAAAATTACGCACTCTAAAACTAAAGTCTCGTTTATATTTGATCCACCCTCGTACTATTAAAAAGCTCACAGTTATAAAAAGAGGGGTCCAACCACATCTCAATTAATCCAATTAAATTATGATTGGAAGCAGGAACAATAATAATTACTGACACTAAAGACCGATATATGGAATAATTTTACATTCAATTTATTATGGATTTCTTACAGTAACACTGAATGTCAAAAATAAGAATTTAAATACTAGCCACAAAATAATTATTGTATTAACCTGTTAACTGCCAAAAGCGTCTTAAGACGCATAATTTTCTGTGAACGGAGCGCCGCTCATACACAAATTACGTCTTAAGACGCGCCGTTTTAAATGGGATTTTACTAAAGAAAATAAATTATTTAAAATGTACAAATATATTGAACACATAGTGGCATCTATTGTGAATATCTTTGCATACTTAGAATTGAAACAGAATTTGTTTTTACCACTTTAAACGTAAATTAAAGAGAGCTTTGTCGTCGGAACAACTGATGGCGCTCAGGGTTGTGTAATAGCCGTTTATTAGCCGGAAATTTTAGGAATCCCCGAATTTCTATCGATGTTTTGCGTATATAATTTTTCGTCTACAGAGTACAGTTTTATTTCGTGTTCCATGTATAGCGGTTCATATTATATTTGAAACTTATTTCGCGGTAGAATTTTCTGATTTTTATTTCTGTTGAATAAGTGTTATCATAATTACTTTCTGAGAGAAAAAAAAGTGTTTTGACATAGTTATTTCGCATTTTGTCAGTGTATTTTCGTGCTAAATTTTACTATTGTGCCTGTTGTGTTGTGAATCTGTTAGTTTATTTTATAAGCTTACGAGTGTCGGAACCTAATCGCACGTTGTCAAATTTTTATGTACATTTTTTTATACGTTATAAAGTTTTTGATATTCGATCCACTCAAAATGGAAGAAGAGCCTAGTACGTCTCAAAACACTCAACCGTGCGGAGAATTTATGGACAGAGTTGCCGTCACTGCCGACTCTGATGACAGTGATTTTAGTGTCGATTCTGATGATGAGGAACCAGATGTGTCGAACGTTCCCGGGTTTGATGAATCGGCACCAGTTTTTCAATGGAAAACGGATGACTTTATTCCCATTGTCAACTCGTTCTCTAGCTCAAAATGAGGAGCGGATGTAGAGAGTGTTGGTACCAGAGAAGTAGACTTTTTCAAACTGTTTATGAACAGCACGCTTATGAATTTTATCGCCGATCAATCCAATAAGCAGTACCAATACGTCAAAAACAACTGCAACGAATTAAGTTAGAGGCTAAAACAGTGGGTAGACGTAACAGTCGAAGAATTATACCTCTTTCTTGCGATATCTATTTTGATGACCTGCAACTCAAGGAATAAGATAGAAGATCACTGGTCTACTGATATATTGTTGTTTTCACCAATATATTCCGATACCATGTCCCGCAACCGATTCCAGATAATTCTTAGAATGCTTCATTTCTGCGACAACACGCAACAAGCAAGTGGAGACTAGATGTTCAAAATACGATTCCTCGTTGACCATTTCAAAAGCATTTTTGGACAATACATGTATCCTTACATGAATATATGTATCGATGAAAGTTTGTTGCTTTTCAAAGGCAGGTTGTGGTTTCGTCAATATATTCCGTCTAAAGCCAGCCGTTTCGGCATAAAATTTTTTGTCATATGTGATTGTGCTACGGGTTATGTATTAAATTTTATTGTTTATACTGGAAAATCGACAAAATCTGTGACACACCCACACATCGGTATTTCGGGCAGTGTAGTTATGTCACTAATGGAGCCATATTTAGATCGTGGACACACATTGTATGTGGATAATTGGTACACCAGCCCAACTTTGTTTCAAAAACTACACGCCCGAAAAACAAATGCTTGCGGTACTGTTAGGATGAACCGAAAAGGAATGCCAAAACTAACTGAAAAATTAAAAAAAGGCGAAATGAAAGCTTTTTACACAGTTACCGTTTCGGCACAAATTTGGAAGGATAAAAGTAAGGTATCGATGCTTACAACTCTGCATCCTGCTAACCTTACCGATACAGGAAAAACCACCTACCGACATGAATCAATATTCAAACCTGAATGCGTTCAGGACTACAACAAAAATATGGGTGCGGTCGATAAATCTGACATGGCACTGTCAAATACACACTCATCGCGAAAAACGGTGAGATGGTATAAAAAAATGTTTTTCCACCTTTTGGACCTTTCTTTATTAAATGCCCATATATTACACTGTCAAAAAACGGGAAAACGGGTGCCGCTAGCACAATTTCAGTTAGAAGTAATTCGGAAACTTATACATGAGCACAAACGTGATGTGACCTCCAAATCCGCGCCAAGGAAGAGCCAATCGGAATTACCATCACGTTTAACAGAAAGGCATTTTATGGGTAAATTACCTACAAAAGAGGGTAAAGTTAAATCAATGAAGATATGTGGTGTGTTTGTCCAAAAAAATACGGAAAGAATCGAGATATCAATGCAAACAGTGCAAAGTGGCTCTCTGCGTGGATACTTGTTTTGAGACTTATCATACGATAGAAGACTTTTAATTTTTTTAAATCATAGTGTGTGTGTGTATACTTTTAATATTAAACTAACATAAACAATTACTTTTGACATATAATTTAGTTTTCATATTTTCTATGACAAATTTTGTGACATGAACCATGAACAATTAATTTTATGATTATGGATAAATGACGGCACGACTGGCGCGCTCTTCATTTATTTGGTAAGTTTTATAAATAAACTTTATTATACTTTCAATAACGATATGTTTAGAAGGTTTTATTTTTGTCGTAAAATTCGCGGCGTGCTGGGTACCGCCATACATGTACCTGCCGGCAGTTAAAGGGTTAAGTTGAAATTCTTAATGAGGTTTTTCTATTGTAACTGAATGTTTTAATATAATTAATTATTGAAAGCTTGGTTCATCATTATCTTGACAAAAGTTTTATTGACATTTTCATTAAGATTTGTTCAGAAAATGCATCATTATGTATAAAAGTGTTTCACTCATTGAAAACTGAATGGGGCATAACATTTGATTTGGCTTGAACAGTTCAAACAAATTGTGTCAGCATTATTTGATACAAAAAAAAAACAATTTGTAAATATTAGATACATTTTTTAAATCGTATCTTACAGGTTTTGGTAATTAACGATTAAAAGTCAAAATAAATATTGGACTTACCCCTCGTGTGTTTGGCTAAACTTCTGTTAAGCTCCCATTTCTCTACCATGTGAGTCACATGGCCTCCGAGAACTCGCAGAGAAGTCGGTCCAATAAATAAGAATCCATGGGCTGTGGTTACAGGCCCACTCTTGATCTGGATCTTGGTACCAGGCGGTGTGTTAATGCTTAACCCGTTAATATGATCTACTTCTATGGCTTGACATGTCGAATGACCATCGGTTAAAATTAATTTGAGCATTCGAGGCGCATGTTTAGACTCTTCGTTCACCTTTGGTGCGGATATATTTCGAACTTTTTGGAGTTGCACAAAGATAGGTTCCTCGAGGGATTCACATTTATTACCACTTTTACAAAATTCCTCTGGGAACGCCGGCGCTCCAATTTCTCGTAAATCAAACTGGAAACAATAAAATAATAGATGAATTGACAGTAAAAATTATACACCCATGAGTGTCCATCCATTTCAAGTGTTCCAGAAACAAAAATTGGTTGCTTGACCATTTTATAATTGTGGATAAAACTGAAACATGAAATTTATACAGCAGTATACTCGTAATATACAATAGAGGTTTTATCTGTAAAAAATAAATTGTAACTTGTAAAAGAAGCATATCTCAATGCTGATTTTAAATACAGTATATTTAGGTAGCTACACTCCCCCAAAAAATTAATCCTGCAATTAGATTCTTTCATGGGGTAATATGCCTTCGAAAATTTGTCAATTTAGGTTTCAAATTTTTAGGTAGATTTTGACTATTTTGGATGCAAATTTCATTAAATTACTGGACAAAATATGTAGGCTGTTTTTTCCTAAATAAAATCATTTTTGTTTCATTAAACTAGGGTTTACCAGTTCTGAGTAATATAAGCTACCGTAAACCCCTACAAACGCAAGAATCAGCGTGTGTCGTAAAAAAAAAATGGCTGCCATCGGAGTTAGAAAAAAATATTATTTTTGGACTCTGTAATCATGTAGAAATCCACAAACCAAAATCATTTAATTATAAAATAGTCAAGCAACACCCATTGCATCACTTGAAATGGATAGACCAATATAGAAAAAAAAGCATATTGGAACAATAAGTATCTTGTAATGAGAAAGGTTAGCAAATAGCATGCCCGGATGAGTTTTTTCCTCTTCAACTATAGTACGGCCCATATTAAACCTTTCCCACCTGAATCTTCCACCACACGCATATCTGTATTCATGGATGATTCTTCAATTTGGGATTTGCAATAGTTCCAGCTCATGGTTATTTACACTGTTTAATATGACTTTCCAGTTAACATGCTATAAGAGCTACATTGCAATATGAACAAATTGTCGCACTCTACACAAACATTGTCAAACTGTTTGACGAGATACTATACTGATTTCAATATTTGAACTTTTGTAATGATTTTATTTGGAATCAAACAAACCATTTATTTTAATTCAAATAAAGATAATCAACCATTTAATATGACTAACAACGAACCATTATTTAAAGAAATACACGGTTTCAATATTTTTGTGTATTCTTTAATGGTTAAAAATCAAATATTTATTACACCCCAAAAAATGTAGAAATCTCTGGTGCTTCATCAAAAAAGTTGACTCCACGGTGACATATATATCACAGTTGTTAATGTTTTGAGAGATGATTTAAATGAAGAAGTTACTCTTCTGTTTGATTAACCTCATTCGAGGTAGGAACAATTTCTGTGATCACATCCAAATTCTACCGACCCAATTAGTTGGCTAGGTTATTTAGTATTTCAAATTGTAAATAAGTGTTTCCCATTCTCAGCAATTAACTTGAGAAGTATGTAGTAATTGTCACAGTCACAAAGGTTCAGAATAGAGAAATATTAAATGTAATCGTAAGATATTTTAACAAGATAAATGACAGATGATTACTAACGTCTAGGACTTTCTTCAGGGCAAGCTGGGAGTCCGACACATTTTCGGGGATCCCGACAGTTTCTATACCCTCTGGAGTTAAATGACTAAAAAGAGAAAAACATAATTAAACATGATTATTGAACAAAAATACATAAATTACGCAGGGTTCCACCCACAAAAAAGACGCATTTTTTCTCATAAAATACGAAACATAAAGCTGCGCATTCTTCGGCTGTACTCAGAAGGAGCCGCCGAAAGCATTTGTGATTGAATATAATAATTACCATCCTTCTTCCTTTAATAAATCGGAAATAGCCATGATTTACAAATACTCGATGACATTACTCCGCACACTGCAAAATCAAACCTGAAGTTTGTCAATGTAAACACAACTGCAACGTAGCGAATTAAAAATAATGTTGCTAGTAAACACTGTCACTGTTGCCACTACAGTTTTTTTAGGCGAGATCTAAAATTGAGAAAATGGTTCCAAAATTTCGTTAATTTTTGTTTTCTTGCACAATGATATCGCATCAATAGAATTTATTTTTAGTATCAGCATGATTAAAAAACTTTAAAATCATTATCGTACATTTCTATGAAAAATGCCTAACTATCTTTACAGACTAATTTTATTACCGTGGTCATAAAATATATTATTCCTATTTGTTTTTTGTAAATATCATATTGATTCCGATTATAATATTAAATATGTAAAACATTTCAAATACGTTCAAATCCATAATGCAATGAATTAGTATTTAAAGCAATTCAAGCGTTATTCAAAGGATTTATGGTATCATGATTTTTTAAATTTGTATCGGATAAAATGATTACTTTTAAAATGTATTGGTTTAAGAAATTTCATATTGAAAATGATTTTTTATAACCATTGACGATTTTTAAGGTTCTGAAAATACAATAAAAGTTCATTAATTCTTTATATAAAAAAATATAGCATGTCTAGGGTAAGTTCTTAATTTTCAAATATGACGATAAATAAAAAATAGCTTGATGCCTATAATTAAAACGAATTTTTATATGGATTTCAGTTGTATTTGCTCTAGTTTATATGATTTTTTACTTAAGTAAGATAAATAAAATTTTAAATCCAAAGCGTTATGTTCAGATTTTCATTGAGTAATCCGCAATAAATTTTTCGTTCAGTTTTGAGAAGAAAATGTATAAAAAAATATTTTAAAAATATGTATTTCAAGAAACACAATCCAATCCTCTATGGTCTTAATTTCGTATATTAAAAGGATTGTGATTAGAGGCAGACTTTCATCTAGCAGGATAAACAACTATTTAGGGCTGGTCATTGTTTGTAAAGTGTAAAATTGATTAAAACGAATTAAATTCAATTGAGCTGAAAATGAAATGATGCATGTTTAGTGTCTATATTAAAGATGAAAATATTAAATCCCTAGAATCCATGTATTCTTTTAATCAAAATAATAAATATTGTTGATACGTTTTCAATATAATCTTAAGAATATATTTTACATTGCCAATCAGCAATGCTGGTGGTGAAAGGTAATTTTCGATACTTTCAAGAATATTTTTTTAAGAAGTACTTTAGGACTGCATAAATTTAATTATTTTTCTATAATGGGTTGCATGTTTGATTCCTGTTCGAACACAGCTTTAAAATAAGCACACCTAGTAGTACTGCATACTCGTACAACAAAAGTGTAATACAATATAACACGATTCGAGAAGTTAACATTGCTTTCATGTTATAAAAATCAACTCAAATGAATGTTATTACTAAATGCCTGCTAGTAGGAATTCATTGCCGCTAATTATTTGAGGAAGGGCTTCATAATGAGACGCTCGAAGAAGTGCAAGGAATATACTCTTATTATGCTACCGAAATTCTCTATTACACACTGGTTAGGATTCAACTTGAATAAAATTCCGTATTTGGACTCCTTATTACGCAGTCCAGTCGAACGCTCTAGAGAGGGTGCAACATAAACGTTTGCATCACATCAACTTAAAGCTCGTTCTTAACAATAATGATGTTAAATATAATTTGTTATTATTGCACCTTAATTTAATCAAACTTGCTGGTCGTCGAGTGATGCATGACTTGATCCAGATTTTCAAAATAGTACATGGAATAATAGACACTCTTAATATATTGGAATTAGTTAACTACCGAACACCTTCGAGAAGTACCATATTTAGGAGATTACAAGATGTATTCCAGTGTGAGAAATGTGTAACTAATTAATATTTCTCTCGTACCCAGATCAAATCAATTGGGTAATGAGTATACTGCAGTCTCGAACATATTTGAAGATAGTTAATATAAAGGTTTTAAAATGAGGGAGTGTTTTTATTCATCGGGGCCATAAGTTCGGTACCACGGCGTCACTCTCGTTGATTTTTTCCTAAAACTTTCCAAGATCTGTAAATAATATAGTATGTTGAAGTCTCACTTGAGTTTTTTATGTCGTCTATTGAGTGGGTGAATTACACGAATGTATTTTTGATTTTATTTCTTCGAAACATTATTTTAACTTGTGTTATTTTTTAATAATTCTTTCATGCGTTAGAAACAGTATTAGGCCTTCTGAGTCCTGGCCTGTCGTATTAGGTAGTACGCACGTACTTCTTTCTGATATTTGTGTTTGAGCCATGTTAATGTTTATATATTTTGTTGTTTGTAGATTTTTGATTCATGTGCACTCTAAATTCTTAATTTGAATATCAATATTGTAACTATTTTAACGGTCGAAATCGATCGTATATTGTACAAATAAATAAATCAATACTCAGATTAAATAAGGTAATATTGATATCAACAAACCAAAAAAAGTTGCAAAAATTGTTGAACTATAATGAAGCACGGTATCTAAACATTAAATAAATAAAGGTTGTTTTGTCATATTGATATGTTTTTCAGTCGAAAGCTTTGTCGAGCATTTTGATATATGATATTTTGATTTTTGATGTTGGTTTGTTTTCAGTAACATGAGTCAGAGGACGACATTCATTCGAATGAATCATTCGATCATCAACATAATTTCTGAATAACCAATTCGATTACAGAGTTCATTCCATTAACCTCATCATTGAATTAAACAAATTTTCGCGACGTTTATAAGGATGCTTCTCTCCGACAAAATAAAACCGTTGGAAGAATCTGGTTGGATTCCACTACATTACATTACGTATCAAACATCAGTCAAGTCGAGTCCGCTAGGTCGGTTAGTCGTGTCGTGCAGTGATCATTTCAGTCAAAATACAAAGCGCGATTTTTATTTTCGTGCATTTTATTATTGTGTTTTTTAAATAAAAAAATTGCTCGTGTGTTATTTTTTTATACTCAAGTTACATATTAGTGCAGTTTGGATTAAATTATAAATTTCTTCAGGTAATTTGATGTTGCGAATTTATAATATTTGCAACTTTATTGTCGTCAAATTCAACTGCTTACAAAAAATGATATTTGTTTACAAATAGGTAATTAATTTGTATATAGCAGTTGGATGAATGATTTTATGAAGGCTTATACTTGTTTTTTTTCCAATTTTTCCATTATTTTATCTTATGACTCATTTTGTGAAGACGTTTTCTATGTAATCTATATATTTAATGATGACTGATTATAAGGCATCTTCCCCAATTTTGAGGATCGTGATTACCATCGTCCCTACGTAAAAATATTGAATGTATGTACTCGTATATTAGATAAAAACGGTGATATTTAAAAATGCACAAGAATTAGCTGTTTGTCGTTCGAGTAGCTGTCTGTTAAGTAGCGTCGCTACTGCTTTTACTTGACTTTTTGCGTAGCATGCTACATTAGTTCGTAAAGTAGCTGTATGATCAACAATGTTACTTTTCAAAGTAGTTTTAACAACACTGAATAATAATTGCGTTTTTATTAACATTTTTATAATAAATTGGATGCATACTATAAAGTATTAATAACTATTGATTGCTTTCTGTTTTAAGTAGTAAATAGTTACCAAAAAAATATTTCAAAATCACATTTACATAGTTCATTATTGTCTACACGCTTTAGAAGAAAATATAAAGTTTTTAGTACTTATTTTGTAAAATTTTCAATACTTTTATCCATCAATATACCCATATTTATAAAATAATATTAAAAATATTATGTTTTGTCGATAATTTGGTCATTTCTTGGGGTCCTCATATAAATCGTGATTTTCAAGAAAATATTGAGTATTTGTACAGTCTATATTTTATAATTATAATAAAGTATAGGTATTTATTTTTGAAATGTTGAGTAAGATTACAGCGTCTTCAAAATGTGTGCCTAAGATTTATTTTCAACCTACGAAAGTACGATCATATAACTTCATACCAGAAGGCATTGAACTGGTTGAATGTTAGAAATAGACGCCAAATTCACATACTGTCTCTATTGTATAATATCCTTAACTGTCCCGCCGCACCCTCTTATCTCGCCGAAAATTTTCAGCGTCTTTCCAATCATGGATTAGCGCTACGCTCAAACAGAGATTGTTTATTGGCCTTTCCAGTTTACCGCTCTTCTTTTTTCACGTCATCCTTTACTGTCCATGCAGTGAGACTCTGGAATCAGTTACAAACCAATATAAGACTCGCTCCGTCCTTGGCATGCTTTAAGAAGCGACTGAAAAAACTCTTAATTTCTAGTCAGTAAAATAACGTGTTTCATTCCTGATTTTTCTTTTCCTTTCCTCTCCACCATCCCTTCCTTTCCTTTTGATTGATGATATCTCACTTTATATGAAAAATAGTGTTCGGGTGATTGTCCGTCTTTGTGGGGTTTGTGGGCATGTTCTCACGTATATGTTTATGGATTTCGTGGGGATGGATAGTCATTTGAATGATTTATGCGACCACGTAACTTGCTTAATTTACTTTTGTCCGGTTGGTTGGAAGAGATTGCCGCCTGGCAATAAGCCCGCCAGATTGTATTGCAATAAAAGTGTTAAATAAATAAATAAATAAATAAGATGAAGAAAATCATTCTGTGACGGTTTGGACATGTATAATGTATTGTAATATACTCGTATGATAAGTAAGTACACAAGTCAAAATGATCACAAAAATAAAATAACAATATACACAGCTGATCACACGACACTGGGCCGTCTTCAGTAAGTTGCCCACACCTCACCATCCAATTTGATATTAATGGGAAAAGTACAATATAAATTCAATATTTCACCAACTCTGCAATCAGCCTACATTTATAGCTGGACAGACTATGGGAAAATATATCGGTAATCTCAGTAAATTGATTTCTCAAAAGATGCATTCTATTTATAGGGGAATGTATTTGGTGATTAGAGGTATTTTGTTTAGAATAGAAAATAGCCCTATTGCTAATTTGCACTGAAGAAACATTAATATTGAAAAAAAAAAACAAATAATTCAGGACAATTTAATTGACAATTGATGAATTTACGCCAAAAGAGTTAACATTTAATTTTCTTCATTTGGTCAGAGGTAATAAATTCAATTTGTGTTTGAGATAGTTATAATCAATATCAATTATAGGAATGCCCAATTTTAAGTGAATAAATCTCAAAAACGTATTTTACCCTTTAAAGATTTGATTTTCAAGCAAGCATCGAGCATTTGTCTAGTCGATATCTTATATTGTTGGTATTTATTATACCAAATACATAAAATAATACATTTTGATCAATTTCACTTGTATTGTTTTGACAACATGCTGTCAATGATATCGCACCAAGTTTTGAAATGTTGGCAGACATCCATATTATCGCGATCCAATAATAACTCTTAAGGTATAGTAAATTGAAAAGGCCCAATGTGACTTTCTTTAAAAACTAGTTCGATTGGACGCACCTATGCTTCAAATTTCTAAACCAAAAATATATGCTTATTGACTTGTCTATGATATCGAATAAGCATACATACTTCAAGCTTGCTAAAATACAAAATTAGTGAAATAGTTCAATAGTCGAGTTTATGGTTAGTATTTTTTTATTTAAATTTTCATTTATGTTTCTTTGGAGCGTTCGTCAGAGACAAAATAAAGTATTATTTGATGTATAAAACGATAAATTAACTTTTAGGGGAACACAAAGAATTTGTGTTTGAAGAAGTACTAATTTGAGGATATTGAAAGAATTACTTCATCATATTTGAGGGGAATACAAAGAATTTGTGTTTGAAGAAGTTCTAATTTGAGGATATTGAAAGAATTGCTTCATCATATTTTAAGGGAATACAAAGAATTTATGTTTGAAGAAGTACTAATTTGAGGATATTGAAAGAATGACTTCATCATATTTGTGCATATGATGAGGTGGGATCTCAAAGCGTGTGTATGAAGGATAGTAATACATGTGAAAGTCTGAAGTATTATATTTAGCCATAGGTCTTGCCTAGTGAAGTGGCTTTTCTCTTTTAACAAAACGAGAGAAAATAATATGCAATTCATATTTGTTCTCGTCGATTTGCCTTTCTCGATTGTACATTTTAGTATTATTGTACAGCACCAGTACAAAGACTGTAAAGTAAGGGAATGATTGCCACTCAATCCTCGGAGATTCTGGCGTGACTCCAATGTATCTCGGTGACATCTGAGCGAAGATATTCCTTTTTCACTTTTGAAGACAGAACTTTATACTATGATCTTTCGCTTCTCATACAATTTATTTATCAAACTCTCTAATTAATCCTCGCTAATACTACTATGCCATCAGCATACAACAACCCGCATACATTCCCATTTGACAGTTGTATGTCACTCATTGATCTCTGTTGTTCCTTGAAATGTATTTATTTAAATATCAAACAACCAGAGTGACACAGCACATTTTTGCTTTACCCCTTTCGAAATATTAAACCATTCAATCAAAACACTAACTCTTATACATGCTCTACTTACGGTTTGTACACCAATAATAATAATAATAAAAGGACAAGCTATATAGCGCAGTTTAAAGAGAAAACTTTCCTTAAGAGAGCTATAAATCGGAAATCAAACTCACTTTTATTGAAAGACAAAAAATATTAGAAAAAAATAATAATTTCAATGTAAAGATATTGTTGTGGTAGTGTACGTCAATTGTGTTGAGTAAGATGAACAAGATAACTTTTATATGGTTTGGACATGTACAACAAATGAATGAAGAAAGACTAACAAAACAAATATACCGTGCAAATGTGAGTGGAAGGTTGAATCAAGTGAATGATATTTTGAAAGAAGGAAACATTTGGGTATATCGTCGGAGTTGTATAAGAAGTTTGGCTATAGAAGAAGCGAATGATGTGTCGGGATAGAAAATATTGGAGATATTTCCTCCCTGCTTACTCCAGCAGGTAAATGCTGTGATAACGTATACGAGTATATCAACTGTTGACTGTTTTGTTCTATTTGCAAAGTGTATTAATCAAATATAATTTGTGATACAATAATTTTTTATTTTCTCAATATGGCTTGAAAAGCTTTCTCGAATAAGTTTATTGTAAATAAAAAATGCTTAAAAATATTTTGTTCAATGTTTTAAAAGTAGTGTTTGGTCTTTTGAAAATAAAGCATTATTAAAACAACAAGTGTCGTTCATATACAATAGAATAACAAATTTTGTGTCTTGTCCGAGCGTTGACATAATGCTATTTTTAGATTATTATGAAATTTTCTGAATTTTTCTCTGATCGATATTATGGCGTTCGTTAATATGACACCTTTGTTTGTAAATAGAAGGAAAGTTTAGTTTCAGCAAATATAGTCTTATAGAATAGTGTAGAAGGTCTGTATTAGATAAAATAAAAATATAATAATGACGCTTGTAGTATGCGCTATTTTATGACCATATATGATTAAAAATCTATAATATTCTGATCATTGGTGAAAGTATGTGAAATATTTAAATATTAAATTAGGATGAATGAAACAGGATCCCTAGACTGGATATCATGTTTACATGCACCTAACCATTGATACTTACAGGAAATCATATTATTCTGGTCCCAGTATACACAGGGCCGGATTCACCCTAGAAGAGGCCACGGGCTAATTCATATTGGGGGACCCAAAAAAAAAAACAAAAATGAAAACGTAATTTAAAAAAAAGGTAAATTTGGTAATGTTTTTTTTTGTTCAAAAAACGTTTACGAATTCATCGAAATCTAATGATTTTAATATTTCATACCCTATTGACATAAGAGGAAGTGAACTTAATCGATCTTTGTAAAATATTGTGCAGCAAATAATTTTTAATTAGTTTCAGGTATACTGAGAAAAACTCTCACGGCGGTTCTAACGTTTTTTTTTTTTTTTACTTATATAAATAAACCGTACAACGTACCTTTATAATAACAATAAAGTAGCGAATGCTCAACATATTATGGACAGAATATGAAAAAAAAATTAAAACAAAAATAATTAGAAAAAAATAGGCGCATATATCCGTACAAAAGCACATGTTACCATTACAATACGGGGGCGTTCACAGGCATACAGCCCGCACTGCGCCACACCAC
This sequence comes from Odontocerum albicorne, assembly GCA_949825065.1. Classification (NCBI taxonomy): domain Eukaryota; kingdom Metazoa; phylum Arthropoda; class Insecta; order Trichoptera; family Odontoceridae; genus Odontocerum; species Odontocerum albicorne. Next base: position 47,129,921 of record OX463842.1, read on the forward strand.
GGTCTAGTGGTAGAAGTTCACGAATTCCCGCATGTTTTTATTCAAATTTTGTTCATAAAAGTACCCACCTACTTTTATCGACCTCCAGGGACCTCAAGTTCATGGGTCCGGAGGTGGTACGGTCCGGAGGTGGTTGCTACGGTGAGTGTCGTACAGTTTTTTTTACCGACTTTTCAATTTATTTTTCGGCCCCGGGATCCCTACTAATTTGGGGACTCTGAGCTATAGTCCTTTTAGCTATATGGCAAATCAGGGCCTGAGTATACAGACATGGGTTCCAATGGGAATCTAGCCCGCAACCTCCGATCGGAAGACAGGGGTCTTACCAACTAGGCCACGGAGGTCATCTTAGACATTCGCGAGGTAGGAAATAGAAACACGTGTCAAGGAGATAAATTTTTTTAATCGAATAAGAATGAATTTGTTATTCAATGTTCAGTTTTATATTTTTTCTAGATGGTTTATATAAAATAATCTATTTCTCGCATTACTATGCTAAATGATGACTAACATCAACACGTTAACGTGAAGGTCGACTAATTAATGAATTTCCGAGCAGTCAGTATGTAAGAAGTATGATTATTGAGACACGTATCACTTAAGCATGAGTCGGCAACCGTTCCGGCAAGAGTTCCAAGGCTGCAGCTCGAGAGGAATTGCCTCATCACAACAGGTGATTTGGTCACCTGGTTCTTCCACTGTGCTCTCCCCACTGCATACCACATCGATTAGCATTGTGCTTGTTGATAGTCTGCAGAGCATGACTGTTTAATTAATATGCTGATCAATTGACCACTGGAAAATGCAATCACAATAATACATGGAATCTGAACAATCATTGTTTCAGCTCATTTATTACAGAATACCACTTTGCAGTTTTTCCGAAGTGTGTTATAATTAGCTCTAATTGACAGGCAGGCAATCTCATAATATTATGAGATCTATTAAGCATGCTCTGGTTCGCAATAGATTGGAGTGCGGCTCAATCATATGGAACCCGAGAGAAATCCACAATTCCATAATAGCCGAGAGAGGCCAAAAGAGATTTCTGCAGCATCTTGATTGCACAGAGTGTAGATTTTACCCATGGTTTTGATGGGTTTGGATGTAACTTTTTTTTTTTACAAATTTTGTATTTTTTAATACTTACTATATTTTCAAAACCTTTTTTTATAAACACCATCTTAAAAGAATTGGGCCAGTCCCTAAATGACACTAAAATATAAATACCGGTTTGCCCCACGAGAAAGTTTGAGTAGTACTGGACTACAGTGTATGAACGGTTATTTTTGTATGAACCTTTTTAAATCCAGCCCTTATCTTGAAATTATTTGAGAAATAAAAGAAGAATTTATTCAAGTTGAATAAAAAAGCTCAAGGAAAATGGAAAACTTTTAAGCTTTTTTTTACATGTAAGCATTTACCGCTATTCAAGGTAAGTCAAATCAGTTATGAGTGATAATCACGCAACTTTTACGTACTTGCAGGCACATTTATACCCAAGGGTTTCAAAACTAACTAACTAATGTTATTTTTATTAAAGGAAGAAAATGTAACATTTTCGTGATAGTAAAATACCTGATGAAGGATCGTAGAGCGAAACTTAGCTCTTGTTTTAACATGTATCCCGATTCCATGTTGTAACGTAATCAACTAAATTTGTGTTGAGTCACGGTCCTGTGTTTTCACGTGATCCAAACATTTTCTGAAAAATAACCTATTACTGGCATCTAGCAAATATTTTTGTAAGCAATTCAACCTTTAAAATATAGTCTCCTGATTTCAAGCATAGACAATATCCCAGATAAAATGAACATCTGCATTTGCTATGGATGGGGTATACGATAATAGGATTTTCGATTTTTTTAAACATCAAATTAAATGTACGTAATTAGTATTAATGCATAGTGGTGGATCTTGGCCTATTTAAAGATAGCTACAAATCATACAATACATTAGAAAGTCAGTATAATGAAAATTAGGAATAAAAACGTCAGTTTAGAGAAAAACAATTTTTCGATTTTTGAAAAAACGATTCGATTTGTAAAAGAAAAACGATTTTACCCCATCCCTTTGAGATATGACATTTCAAACGTCACAGGAACCATGCTACATTTTCTTGAGTATAGATAGAGACATTGTTTTTGCTGGGTATTATAAAAAATCGAGCCCAAATCCCCCGGGTGGAAGTCAAACACTTTATCAACTAAGCAACGGAGGTAGTGAAGCGGTACAGTTAACATATGTGTGATGTGTGGTGCAACAACTCAAAGTGCTAACAAAATGAAGAGACAAAGGTGTCATCACTTTGTTTGGGGGGAGAAGTGTGTATAATTAGTGATGCTTGTGTGAACGTTGGATTGAGAGATACACCCGTACAGTGGTATAGGGCGTGGATGGAAGTTAACTATTTATTAAAACACAATGTGCCTTGGAGTCCCCTAAACCAGTGCTTCTCAAACTATGGTATCTGGAACAGTGTTGGTCCACGTCGAGTAAAAATTTCAAAACAAATAATAAGAATTGTGAATTTAAAATGCTTAATTATTATGGCCAAGTTGACTGCAAGCAAGCTCTGAAGATGAAAATTGCAACGTTATCAAAACATCGGTATCATAAGCCAAACCACGCGATACAATAGTCCGAAAGACTTTATACAATTGATACAAAGAAGTGCGAAAGCCTTAAAATGCGTTTGCAAAATTTGTATTATTTTTGTTATTATATTTTCGTTATTGTATTCTTTTTAGGCCGAGGCCACACCAAAATGCTTCGTTAGGTGCTAAGCTAGATTTTACGTGACTCATGTACTAGGTGACTTCATGCCTGGTCACACCAAAGTCATCATCATCAGCCCGTCTCCATCCAAAGTTGAACATAGGCCTCCCCTCTCCTCCTCCATTCCTCTCTTTCCATCGTTTCCAGTTGCTCCCGGCCACTCTTCTAATGCAGTCTGACCACCGTGTCTGAGGACGGTCTACACTTATTCTTCCCTGTCTTAGGCGCCACTCCAGCACTCTCTGGGTCCATCTATTATCTGTGCATCTGGCAATGTGTCCCGCCCAGTTCCACTTCTGAATGGCGACTCTTTCGGCGACATCAGCTACTTTTTCTCGGCTGCCTTATCCATTCATTGGTTCTCCTATCCCTCAGAGAGATATTTAACATTCTTCTCTCCATGACCCTTTGCGTCACCATGAGTTTATGCATAATCTGTTTCTTCAGCACCGATGTTTCCAGCCCATACCACACCAAAGTGCTACGCACTAATTCATTTGACAGATGGGAGCGGTTGAGTCAACACACGATGTCACTCTCAAAACTAACCAATTTCATTATAACTTACCATCTTTATTTACTATCTGTGCAACTTCATTCCAAAGTGATTTTATTACAGGTACATTTTTCTATAATTTGCTCGATGGGTTCCACAAAGGCTCCCTTTTATACACAGCCGTCATTAAAACTTCCGCCATCTTGTAAATTAACCAACATGTCTGTTCGCTAGGAGATTCACTCGATGACTAATCGTCATGCAACGTGGCGCGAAGCGTGCAGTGTGGCCACTGCGATAGTGTGCGATACGTTGGTTCGCTAGGATATGTCGCCTAACTCGCAACACAGCTCTAAGCATCAAGCGAGGCTCCTACCTGTGTGGCCGAGGCCTTACTGATTAACTTAATATTTTTTTATTCAAACTCTGTTCTCTTTGTTTTAAAAATATTTGTATCTAATTTCACAAAAATGCTGGTCTGAGATATATTGGAATGAATAAAAAACTGATGAATGTAGTTGTAATTTATTTTTATCAAACACTGTTTATTCCTCTTTTTTGTGACGGTATAACCTTACCGGTTTCAAGACTTTCACCTCATCTTCAGGGGAGCGCAAACAAGACTTGTTTGCGCTCCCATGAAGATGAGGTGAAAGCCTTGAAACCGGTAGGGGTATACCGTCACAAAAAGTGGAATAAACAGTGTTTGATAAAAATAAATTACAATGTCTTTAAACCTCTTCAACGTTAATGCCTTAACTATAAACAACATGATAAATATAGTTTGAGAAGCACCGCTCAAGACATGTATACTTAAAGTTTCAAAAGGATCTAACTAGTATTCTACCTGATTTGAGGAAACATAACGACCTATGGGCTTGTATGAAATTTAATATTTTCGAGACGAAATTTAATCATAAAACACACGTTCATTTATTCAGTAGTATAGTATCCCTCAGCAAATACGAGTATGAACTCATGATACGGACATCTTGACGATCGACGCCGGGAGAAAACAGGGTCTTCGGTCCCAGTTATCGAGTCTTCTGGTTAATAGCTATTGACGCAGGCTCACAGTTTGTCTGATATCGAGAATCGCACTAGTCGCAACCGCATTAATCGAGGGATACATGTATGCCCATATTCCCCCCTCGTAAAACTCCTTGAACAGGGTCAGGCTTTAATTACTCGAGGGATCCTGTTGATGAGACTGGTTGATGACTCGTGCGGTGCCTTTATAATATTGAAATTGTAATCAATGTGTTGAATATTAGTAGGGTTTCATTTAATCAAGAACGTAGAGAAAGTGAGACTCGACTCAATGTTAAACTTTAATGTTATTAAGGGTATTTCTGACGTTTTATATTTGTTTTGTTATATTGTGCCTCTCGTCACTCTAACGTCAATCTTGAGCTGTTCTCCCACGTTGATCGTATGATCTTCTGTTAGAAAATAGCCCGATCTTAGATACCCACTCCCTTAGATATTAGAATGTAGATCTTAGATACCCACTCCCTTAGATATTGGAATGTAGATCTTAGATACCCACTCCTTTAGATATTGGAATGTAGATCTTAGATACTCACTCCCTTAGAAATTGGAATGTGGATCTTAGATACCCACTCCCTTAGATATTGAAATGTGAATCTTAGATATCCACTCCCTTAGATATTGGAATGTAGATCTTAGATACCCACTCCCTTAAATATTGGATGTAGATCTTAGATAGCCACTCCCTCAGATATTGGAATGTAGATCTTAGATACCCACTCCCTTAGATATTGAAACCTTAGATTATATTATACTTTCTGAATGGTGGATTATATTACTGACCAGACCATGTTTAAAGAAGTAAAACTGGCTGCTCATAATAGAGGATTATAAGAGAATATACCAACAAATCTTGTACGAGGCAAAAAAGTGACAAAAGTAAGTAAATAAATAACGTGGAATGAAAATGTTGTGTAGAAAGTGTGGAAAAACAATTACGTTATTTATTTAACACATTTATTGCAAATTCAATCTGGCGGGCTTATTGCTAGGCGGCAATTTCTTCCAACCAACCAGACAAAAGTAAATGAAGCAAGTTACATGGTCGCATAAATCATTCAAATGACTATCCATCCCCACGAAATCCATAAACATATACGTGAGAACATGCCCACGAACCCCACAAAGACGGACAATCACCCGAACATTCTTTTTCATATAAAGTGAGATATCACCAATCAAAAGGAATGGAAGGGATGGTGGAGAGGAAAGGAAAAGAGAAATCAGGAATGAAACACGTTATTTTACTGACTAGAAATTAAGAGTTTTTTCAGTCGCTTCTTAAAGCATGCCAAGGACGGAGCGAGTCTTATATTGGTTTGTAACTGATTCCAGAGTCTTACTGCATGGACAGTAAAGGACGACGTAAAGAAAGAGGAGCGGGGAACTGGAAAGGCCAATAAACAATATCTATTTGAGCGTAGCGCTAATCCATGATTGGAAAGATGTTGAAAATTTTCGGGCGGCGGGACAGTGTTTGATATAATAAGTAATGAGGATAGTAGGAAAGAATGCGGATTGAAAGAAAATTTAATGCTTAAGACGAAAAAAGGAACATTAAAATGGGTCGGCTACGTGGAAAGAATGAATGATGAAAGATTTACAAAAATAATCTGTAGAAAATACGAGAGGTTTGTGAATACCTAGAAAAACATGTCAAACAAAGTTAATTATATTGTGTAACAAAGAAGAACCTTATAATATATGAGTATGTACGACGAGATGTATGGACGTGACATAAACGAAAGATACGTGTCATTATCGAATGAAGTGTAGGTCTGTTTTCTCTTGCCAAGTCCGATGGGTACATGGCGTGATAGTGATGATGTTGTATTAAGTACTACTTAGCAATGTGGTAATTTCTTCAAACTATCCGAATCGAACCCGAAAACTCGTAAGTGTTCTATGTGAGCGACGTAATGTTTTGTTAACTTTCATAACCAACACACAGCGCGTTTTTTTTTTAAATGTATTTTACACATGACAAGAAATATGCATCATTTGCGAAAAAACAACAGGTAATTTAATTTGGACACACAATTTTAATGCATTTGGGTTTGTTGCCTTTCATTTGTCGTGTCGATAGTAAATTAGGCTTTTGCCTGTATCTCACTGAGGATATATAGCATGAAAAAATAAATCGACACTTCTTCCGATTTTTTATTACATAAAACCCCGTTACACATTCTCATTAACCTGATAAACAGTGACACTCAATTACATATGTATACATCACGCGAATCAAACTCCTCACACATCATCACTCTAGACAGACCAAAACGTTCATCCCACAATATACCGCACATAATCATAAAAAAATTACAAAAAATACCACACTCAAGAGCTCACACAAACCTTTGCTACAAGTCATTCTTCTTGCAAGCCCAAGTATTCAAACTCCTGTAGCAATAACAACCACGCTCCGATCGACTGCATAAATTGTTTTCCTCCTTTTGCCTTTATTGAAATCGGCACCCCATTGTATGTCATGGAAGCCAAATAGGCATATTGCCTTTGGGCAAAAGATGTTTTATTTCTAGGGATGATGAACATTTGATCAGTTGCCGTGCGTTTTATGTGTCTCTGCTGGTGCATCTTCCCTTCCTCTCGATGATAGTGCCAGAGAATGGATTTGAAATGTAAATTGGCTATGTTCAGGACCCGACACTTCCTGAAAAGCTCCACTGTGGGATACTGGACAGGAAGTTTATTAATTTTTTTTTATAATAAATTTTTGGGAAACCTGCAGTATGTGTTTTAGTGTTAAAATTACAAATTTGAAAGTAAGGACAACAAACTGAATATTTTACTTGAAATATAGTAATTTGATTGGACCTAGGTATTGAAGAAAATATCGTGTTATCACCTGCGTGACGTTACACATGACGACGCGCGGGAAACGCCTAACAACAAACAGGTATAAATTTGCTTCCACTACGACACAATTCACCAGAGATTTACAAAACGTACGCCTCGGCACCCTTAGGTACCGTATTCCAAGGTGCGTCGCGGGATAATCGATTTTTTTTATAATTCCACACCATCTGAGTAAATTAAAAAAATGTCGATATATGCTAGAACTGGTTGAGTTTTGGATATCAGTAAAATATGAATATGCTCAGTGCTAAATCTCGGTGAATTCTAGTTCCATTTGCGACAACTTTCCTCTGCGAATCTGGGTTTTTGGTGGTAGCTGTAAATAAATATGGCTCGAATCATCGTGGAACGGGAAGTGAAGATAGTTATGTCTAGTTTCATATCAAGATTTGAGAAACTTTGTGATGAATAACAGGCTCGCCCATCCCAGTAATTGACATTTTTTTTAAGGCCTCGTGAAACGAAAAAGTTTGAAATTCACTGAACTACAATTTACACGCAACACTTTATTTTACGTTTGTTTTGGTCTCTACGAGTGTAGGGTATCTACACTTCCTAGATTAAAAATAAATATTATTTCAGTATAGCTAGAGTATTTTTGGGATACGTTAATATTAGTTATTTTCATTACAGGCAACACTTTATTTTACGTTTGTTTTGGTCTCTACGAGTGTAGGGTATCTTCACTTCCTAGATTAAAAATAAATATTATTTCAGTATAGCTAGAGTATTTTTGGGATACGTTAATACTCGTTATTTTCATTACAGGCAACACTTTATTTTACGTTTGTTTTGGTCTCTACGAGTGTAGGGTATATTCACTTCCTAGATTAAAAATAAATATTATTTCAGTACAGCTAGAGTATTTTCGGTACACGTTAATACTCGTTACAGGTTTTTATTACAGGCAACACACATACACATACATGCCATCACGTCGTTATTTTCATTACATGCAACACACACACACACACACACACACATACAAACCATCACGCCGTTTCCCTGCTGTAGTACGCAGAGAGGATAGAGCGCCAGACTTTCCTATGTATTTCACCTCTTCCACACCCATACAACTTCCCATACAGCTCCAACGATTTATCTTACTTCTTATTTTTAAAATATAATTAATTTAATCCAACCGTATTTTCCCTTCTACTTCGCTGTCCATTGACATTTGTACTGTATATTTGGTTTCTTAGTATTTCTTCATAAATTTGTTCCGTGTGTCCAACCCATCGATCTCAAAGCGTCGAATCTAACATTGACATGTAACGTATAAAGACAGTGTCATATAAATGTGTCCAACTGGAGGCTACAACAGATTGAACCTGTCAGCGTGTGCTTCATGAAGTGCAAAAGTTTTCCATAAATAATGAGAAAAACTAACTAACCACAAGATACACTGACTATTTTCACCGATCAAAGGGTATCAAGGCATTGAACTGGTTGAATGTTAGGAATATACGCCAAGTTCATATACTGTCTATTGTATAATATCCTTAACTGTCCCGCCACCCCCTCTTATCTCGCCGAAAGTTTTCAGCGTCTTTCCAATTATGGATTAGCGCTACGCTCAAACAGAGATTGTCTATTGGCCTTCACTGCTCCTTTTTTTAAGTCGTCCTTTACTGTCCATGCAGTGAGACTCTGGAATCAGTTACAAACCAATATAAGACTCGCTCCGTCCTTGGCATGCTTTAAGAAGCGACTGAAAAACCTCTTAATTTCTAGTCAGTAAAATAACGTGTTTCATTTCTAATTTTTCTTTTCCTTTCCTCTCCACCATCCCTTCCTTTCCTTTTGATTGATGATATCTCACTTTATATGAAAAATAATGTTCAGGTGATTGTCCGTCTTTGTGGGGCTCGTGGGCATATGCTCACGTGTATGTTTATGTCTGTGGGGATGGATAGTCATTTGAATGATTTATGCGACCACGTAACTTGCTTAATTTACTTTTGTCTGGTTGGTTGGAAGAGATTGCCGCCTGGCAATAATCTTGCCAGATTCTATTTGCAATAAAAGTGTTGAATAAATAAATAAGATGAAGAAGAGCATTATGAGATGGTTTGGGTTATGTAGAACGAATTATGGAAAAAAGGCTAACAGAATCAATATACAATCCAAATGTGAGTTGAAAGTGTGGTAAAGAAAGACAATTAAAGTATGGCTATATCCTTAGTGAGATACAGGCAAAATCCTAGTTTACTGGGGACACGATAAATGAAAGGCAACAAACCCAGATCCATTAAAATTGTATGTTCCAATTAAATTACCTGTTGTTTTTTCACAAATTATGTATATTTCTTGTCATGTTTAATTAATAAAAAAATCAATGATATTTGAAAGAAAAATATGTAAAATGAAAGATAATTCGTAGGAGTTACACGAGAAGGTGTATGGATGCAGAAGAGACGAAATACGTGTGTCGCAATATGATAGTTTGGCGCACTCTGTCTACCCCGATAGAGAAACAAACGGCTTGATGGTATGTGCATTTATTTATAAGTAAAATAAAAGTTGTCTTTCGAATTAGATTCATTCGAGTACCCAGATGAAAAAAAGAAGTTTTTACTGATTAAAGCCACTAAAACATTTTTCTGATTGATTGGAAGATTAATTACCACATGATAATAAATTCAACAGGTTTTACTGTATTCAAGGAAAGTGTTGTATGATACAATAATATTTTGACGCTTCCTTTTGTCAATTCAATTTAATCCATGACTTGAGCTAATGAAGAGAAATAAAGAGACTCAAATCACTGAGCGTTAAATTAAGCAATTAATATAAAATTGACTGGCAAGTTGGTTTCTCGATCTGTCATGCATCAAATACAGATCTACTATGGTCTATAGCAGTGGTACACAACCTGTTTCACAATCGACCCCATATAAGTACTATAATCCTTATGCGATTCCACGTTAAAAACAGAAATACAATTTTGTTGATTTATTTAATTTGGAAAGAATAACAAAAAACAGTTAATTACAAATTGTGTAAAATTTGAGGTTGTATTATATTGTATTACATTTTCGTTGTATATAGTACAACGTGGCGGGTTTATTGCCATGTGGCAATATCTTTCAACCAACTAAAATATATATTACAGGAGCCTTAATCCTTTTAATCCCAGCATATTTTGCATAAAATGTGCGAAAAACCCCGGCATTTTTTGGCAAAAAAAACAGTACTTTATGTTTTATTTTTTATCTCAGTTAATATTTAGTTATCAAACCTATTTTTTGTGTGCTGACCTCCCTGTAGATCAGGGGTGTCCAAACCGTGGCGCATTGCATCCTTGCGCCTACTTAGTCTTTTAAAATAGGCGTCATAACTGAATCCATCTTCATATTTTCAATACCAAAGTGCTCTCAGTTCAATTCATACAGCCTTCGGTAATGTTCAACTTTACGGTGTCTGACACTTGAATGGAACTTGTGAGCTGTCACTTTAGGCGGGTTTACAAACGTACGAATATTTCTATCGGTATTGCCATTGCGCGTTCCCGCTCAAACGTTCGCAAACACCGCGTACCACGTGTTTCTATTTTTTTGGAACAGGAAAATGAACTACCTGATGAAAGAACCCTGATGAAAAGAAGAAGGTAATTTTTTTTTATTCAACATAAAAACTTGTATGAAAACTTTGAGGCCGATAATCGGCCCCGTGGTATTTTTCGCATACACTAGTTGGGGCCGATAATTGGCCCCGTGGGATTAAAAGAGTTAAGTGAAAACTAGCCTGAAAGCCTTTTTAAAAAAAATCTGAATCCAACGAGAATCGAACCCTCAACCTCCGGATTGGGGGACAAGCGTCTTAACAACTAGGCCACGGAGGTCGAGGCTGAATATTCGAAATAACCAATTTGTCTCAATTGTTGAAATAACTACCCTTTTATCTTTAACATTAAATCTGAAACTATATTTTAGCTAACATAGAACTGAAAATGCAGTTTTCCACAAATAAATAGAGGTGAATGGAATTAAGATTCAATAATTTCTTTCTGGATAAAACGGAGTATTTGTTTTTCACAACAATCCAAAACCGTTAAAAGTTTGAATTTGGCACGCAAGGTTTAATCCGAAAATATCTCAATAAGAAATACGTTTTTTTTTCGCAAACGTGAATTCAAATTATTACTTATTTATATTTTATTTTATTTTACACATGACAAGAAATGTACACAATTGACGAAAAAAACAACAGGTTATTTAAATTGAACACACAATTTTAATGAATCTGGGTTTGTTGCCTTTCATTTGTCGTGTTCCCAGTAAACTAGGCTTTTGCCTGTATCTCACTAAGGATATATAGAATGAAAACTTCTTTCCGATTTTATAAAACCCTGTTGCACATTCTCATCAACTTGACAAACAGTGACACTCAATTACATATGTATACATCATGTGAAATCAAACTCCTCATACTTCATCACTTCAGACATACCAAAAACATTCATCCCACAATGTACCACAGATAATCATAAAAAATAAAAACAAAAATATATAAAAATACAAATATAAAACAACAAAAAACACCACACTCAAGAGCTCACACAAACCTTTTCCACAAGTCATTCCTCTTGCAAATCCAAGTACTCAAACTCCTATCGCAATAACAACCACGCTCCGATCGATTACCTAAATTGTTTTCCTCCCTTATGATATGTACTTAATTTATTTTTTGGCGACCTCCAAACCTAGTTTCGCAAACCCTACGGGGGTTTCGACTCCCAGGTTGTGCACCACAGGTCCATGGGACATAATGTGAGTATTTCTTGTAACTAACAACAATGTTACAAAACTACTTTACGTGGATGTAACTGCATTAGTACCGATGAAGAAATAAGTTAAATATACTTAACATTGTTTAGTTAACAAAACACAAGCCTTGTGGTAAACATCGACAGGTATTGTCTTTTATGCCGAAGAAACTACTTAAAAAATTTCCCTTTCAATTATTCACCATGCTTTCTTTTTCTTGTAAGGCCCTATATCACTGTTTCCCAACGTGGGGCCCACGCCCCACAGGGGGGCAATTTGATTTTTACAGGGGGCAATTCGAAAATTGACTCGTTCAGAGTTTAGTCGTATTTTGATCGCTTTGTCGCGTCACCGTTACGTAGGGGGGGGCATAAGGATTTTAGAAAGGCTTAGGTGGGGCATAGCACAAAAATGTTGGGAGGTCCTTCTTCAATGATAGGTCTTGATAGGGAAACTGTTTACTCCATTTTATCTCAATATGTATTTTTGTAATTTATCCTATAATATAGTATTTTCGTTGTCTTGGGAAGAAGTTTTATTTTTACTTCTCAAATCTTGTTTTACAGATTGAATTATGTAGATTATTTGTATTTTTTTTACTTTTCGTGTTATATTTTCATGCATCATATTTTGAAAGATATATGATATATATGTATCCTGGATAGTTACTTTATTTTAGAAGGTGTTGATTCGTTCTTTATTGTTTTATAATTGTTACTGTTATATCTAAAAGATAAATTATTAAATATATTGTTTATAGTTCAGGCATTAACTTTGTAGATATTTAAAGACATTGTAATTTGTTTTATCAAACACTGTTTATTCCACTTTTTGTAACGGTATAACCCTACCGGTTTCAAGGCTTTCACCCCATCTTCAGGGGAGCACAAACAAAACAGTATTGTGCTCCCCTGAAGTTGAGGTGAAAGCCTTGAAACCGGTAGGGTTATACCGTTACAAAAAGTGGAATAAACAGTCTTTGATAAAACAAATTACAATAAATTATTAAAGTTTCGTTTATATCGTCAGTTAGTGAATAAATTAATTCCAAACTCGACAACTTTCTTCTTTAAATACACAAAAACAAATATCTCCTTAATCCTGTTCTTTAATACATTTTACATTTCTGTTACACTTATAAACCTATCCATGTACATCTTCCTATTGTTGCTACTTTTCAACTTCTGTTACACTCATAAACCTATCCATGTACATATTCCTATTGTTGATACTTTTCAATTTCTGTTACACTCATAAACCTATCCATTGTCATCTTCCTATTGTTGATACTTTTCAACTTATGTTACACTCATAAACCTAACCATGTACATACTCCTATTGTTGATACTTTTCAACTTCTGTTACACTCATAAATTTATCCATGTACATATTCCTATTGTTGATACTTTTCAACTTCTGTTACACTCATAAACCTATCCATGTACATCTTCCTATTGTTGATACTTTTCAACTTCTTTTACACTCATAAACCTATCCATTGTCATCTTCCTATTGTTGATACTTTTCAACTTATGTTACACTCATAAACCTATCCATGTACATATTCCTATTGTTGATACTTTTCAACTTCTGTTACACTCATAAACCTATCCATTGTCATCTTCCTATTGTTGATACTTTTCAACTTATGTTACACTCATAAACCTAACCATGTACATACTCCTATTGTTGATACTTTTCAACTTCTGTTACACTCATAAACCTATCCATGTACATATTCCTATTGTTGATACTTTTCAACTTATGTTACACTCATAAACCTATCCATGTACATATTCCTATTGTTGATACTTTTCAACTTCTGTTACACTCATAAACCTATCCATGTACATCTTCCTATTGTTGATAATTTTCAACTTCTTTTACACTCATAAACCTATCCATGCACATCTTCCTAATTTTGATACTATTATTTTTTTATAGAATTCGGTTTACTTATTTGTGCTATCTTTTCCACTGTCGTTTCTAGTTTTTTGTATTGAAAATTTCTCAGCATTCATTATATCTGCTTGGCAGGTATTACAACAATCGTTTTTAATCTTATTTGCTTTTGTAAGAAGATCACCCTGAAATGATTTGGGCACATCAAATGAATCAACGAAGAAAGACTATCAAATGTACAGTAGAAATATGTGGGAAGGCGTGGTTGAGGAATATCAAACTAATTATGTTTGGATCAAGCGTATGATATTTTTAAAGAAAGGAATATAAAACCTAGGAGTGCTAATAGATAACACTTTTTCATGGCGAGATCAAATAAATGAGGTAAGCCGAAGGATCTTCTTCAGCCTTCATTCCCTTAAAGTGTTTCATAGATTCCTACCAACTCGTAAAACAAAAAAATGCTCGTACAATCTCTGCTCTTTCCGATTCTGGACTATGCGGACGTATGTTACTTGGATGTTACAGAGGAACAGCTGGATAAATTACAGAGTCTTCAAAATGTGTGTCTAAGATTCATTTTCAACCTACGAAAGTACGATCATATGACTTCATACCAGAAGGCATTGAACTGGTTGAATGTTAGAAATAGACGCCAAATTCACATACTGTCTATTGTATAATATCCTTAACTGTCCCGCCACACCCTCTTATCTCGCCGAAAATTTTTAGCGTCTTTCCAATCATGGATTAGCGCTACGCTCAAACAGAGATTGTTTATTGGCCTTTCCAGTTCCCCGCTCCTCTTTCTTTACGTCGTCCTTTACTGTCCATGCAGTAAAACTCTGGAATCAGTTACAAACCAATATAAGATTCGCTCCGTCTTTGGCATGATTTAAGAAGCGACTGAAAAAACTCTTCATTTCTAGTCAGTAAAATAACGTGTTTCATTCCTGATTTTTCTTTTCCTTTCCTCTCCACCATCCCTTCCTTTCCGTTTGATTGATGATATCTCACTTTATATGAAAAATAATGTTCTAGTGATTGCCCATCTTTGTGGGGTTCGTGGGCATGTGCTCACGTATATGTTTATGGATTTCGTGGGGATAGATAGTCATTTGAATGATTTATGCGACCACGTAACTAGCTTCATTTACTTTTGTCTGGTTGGCTGGAAGAGATTGCCGTCTGGTAATAATCCCGCCAGATGGTATTGCAATAAAAGTGTTAAATAAATAAATAAATATAAAAAGTCAAAGAGATCGTAGGAGTTGTATAAGATGGTGATGGGTGTAAAAAAAATACGAAAGATGTATGTCTCGATTAAAAAAGTCTGGCGCTCTCTCTTCTCTACGTATCCTGACAGGAAAACGGCGTGATGGTATAATGTATTTGCTTTTGTGGAAACTAGCTCACAATGAAAAACGTTTTGTTTAGAAAAAACTTCTGTAAATTGCGTCATTATGTTCGATGTTTATGACGGAAAATAGTAATATTTAGCAACATCCGACAGCGTAACTGTCATCCTATACGAAATGGTATAACTGGTGGTCAAATCGCAAACCATTCCTAAAGGTTGGTAGTTGAATTTTATACAGAGTGTTAACATTTAGAACTTTGTCAAATAATTCAATAATCACGACACCAATCTTGTCTTGTGCTTCCAACACTATTCTTGTTACTTTGGCTGATCTTGCATCAAATCATCTTCGATACCTCAAGTTAATGTTAATCAGCTGTCTTCGTTACCTGCAACTCACACTATACAGTTTTCTTCGTAACCTTCACTAAACATTAAACAACTATCTACTATACCTTCACAAAACATTAGCAGCTATTTTCTTTACCTTCACCAAACATTAAGCAGCTATCTCCGATACCTTAACTAAATGTTTAACAACTATCTTTGATACATTCAAAATATTAAGCAGCTATTTTCGATACATTTATTAAACATCAAACAGCTATCTTCGTTATCTTCACTTAATATTAAGCAGCTATTTTCAATACTTTTACAAAACATTAAGCAGCTATATTTGTATGTTACCTTCACAAAACATTAAGCGACTATCTTCAGTACCTCCATTAAACATTAAGTAGTTTTGACATTTAACATTAAGTGACTATCTTCAGTACCTCTATTAAACATTAAGTAGTTTTGACATTTAACATTAAGCGACAATCTTCAGTACCTCTATTAAACATTAAGTAGTTTTGACATTTAACATTAAGTGACAATCTTCAGTACCTCTATTAAACATTAAGTAGTTTTGACATTTAACATTAAGTGACAATCTTCAGTACCTCTATTAAACATTAAGTAGTTTTGACATTTAACATTAAGTGACTATCTTCAGTAGCTCCATTAAACATTACGTAGTTTTGACATTTAACATTAAGCAGCTATATTCGAAACTTTCTTAAAATATTAAGCAGTTATTTTTAAAACACTAACATAAGTAGCTATCTATGTTATGATACCTTCACTAAAACTCTCAATTTTTAGTCAGTAAAATAACGTGTTTCATTCCTGATTTTTCTTTTCCTTTCCTCTTCACCATCCCTTCCTTTCCTTTTGATTGATGATATCTCACTTTATATGAAAAAGAATGTTCGGATGATTGTCCGTCTTTGTGGGGTTCGTGGGTATATGCTCACGTATGTGTTTATGGATTTCGTGGGGATGAATAGTCATTTGAATGATTTATGCGACCACGTAACTTGCTTCATTTACTTTTGTCTGGTTGGTCGGAAGAGATTGCCACCTAACAATAAGCCCGCCAGATTGTATTTGCAATAAAAGTGTTAAATAAATAAATATGAAGCAGCTATGATCAATACCTTCAGTAAACATTAAGCATCTATCTTCGGAACTTTCACTAAACACTAAGCAGCTATCTTCGATACCTTCATTAAACATTAAATAGCTATCTTCGATACCTTAATTAAACATTAAATAGCTATCTTCGATACCTTCATTAAACATTAAATAGCTATCTTCGATACCTTAATTAAACATTAAATAGCTATCTTCGATACCTTCATTAAACATTAAATAGCTATCTTCGATACCTTAATTAAACATTAAATAGCTATCTTCGATACCTTCATTAAACATTAAATAGCTATCTTCGATACCTTAATTAAACATTAAATAGCTATCTTCGATACCTTCATTAAACATTAAATAGGTATCTTCGATACCTTCACTAAAAATTAAACACTAATATTCGATACCTTAATTAAACATTAAACATTTATCTTTATATTCTTCATTTAATATTAAGCAGCTAGCTTCCATAATTTCATTCAAACTTTAAACAGCTGTTTTTTACCTTCATTAGACTTTAAATTACTATTTACCTTTACTAAACTTTCAACAGCTATATTTGTTACCTTCATCGAACCGCTACCTTAATTGTGAATTCCAATCAATGTTACTGTAAAAGAATCATTCTGTATCGGTGTAGGCAGGTATATGATATCTATTGTACAATAGTATTATATCTAGGCACTGGGCAGACTCGCAGACCCGCGACACAATTCCATTCCGCGGCCTTGTTGTCACTTTCACTCGCTTCTTTTCGCTTTCGGCCGCCTCCAGTCTTCCTCAGTCTTCCTTCCCGCGCCGCGCCGTGCACTTCGCATCGCAACACTCTTGCACGTGCATCCTCTTACTGTTACAGAATCTTTAGTTCTATATAAGGGAATCCTACATATTTCTTACGCTGTCGAAAGTGGCGTTGGCAATACAAATACGTGTGATCCTCTTTCGATAATAACTAATGTGGATATATTATACTAAGATTCAAGTCACGTTTGTTTTGGAGGCTGTGTTTATTCATTGTGTTATTTAACAGCCGTGATTACAGTGTGTGGATACTAGATAATTGCTTCATTACTTGTTCGAGGTGTTGATTTAGTGAAATAGTGTTTTAAGTAATATACTTTTTGCGAGATATTTTGTTTAATATGTCAATACTGTTAATATAAAAAAAAACAGAAATTTAGGTAAGCTAGAAACTTATTTGAGTTATTATATACAATATATTTATTTGTAATATATATATGTTTGTTATATGTATATATATTTTTGTTGTAGGTATTTTTATATATTTATATTTTATATATGTATGATATTTATTTATTTATTTAATTAACGACACAACAGTTTCTTTATATACAAATGAACATGTGACAGGTTATACAAGTACTTAAAATTATTGACAAATAATACAAAACTTTATCTTAAACTAACATGAAGATACAAAAAGCAGTAGTAATAATAAATTACAGTCATTGTTTTAAAATGTAATTGTCGAAGACTTATTTTATAGAGGTAAAGAACTCAGATTTGTTTTTAGTGGAATAACGCATACATAGAACAAATATTGGATTTTTTGAGAATTTTGTGGGAATTTTATGGATAGATATTGAGATATAGAAAACACATGGCCTCATTAGTAGAACGAGATTCAAGTTGCTTTGCAGAATTAAAACTTTCCTACATGGTGATGCAGGGTTACTCAACTCCAGAGGCAAAGTATTGTCCCTAATGTTTTGTTTATATTACGTTATTCATATTAATAAAGGAGAGCACAAAGTTAGCAGCTATTTCTAAATTATGTTGTGATATTCTGGCGAATACTATATATACTTATATTAAAAATATCTAAATTGTTACAAAACTCGTTTCCAAGTCTTTGCATACGAATTATAGAGGAGTTGATTTTATAGTTAGTATAACAATTTTCGGTATAAAAGGGATTGAGCTGTCTTGTGGATCTAGTGGAAATACGAAATGAAATGCTTGCGAGTAAGTGAGGTGCATCAATCACTGAGTGAATGATTTTGTATAGCAGTACTATATCGGCTGTTTTTCTTCTGTCACACAGCTTCAAGAGTTTCATTGCATTTAGTAAGTTGGGATAATTTCTTTGTTCGTGTGGTATTCCAAGTTTAAAATTTATGAATCTTAGAAATTTGTTTTGTAGACGTTCTAAAGTTTGTGCACGGGCGGCGTAATAAGGAGACCATATTGATGAGTTGTAGTCAAGGCGGCTGCGTACCAAAGAGCAGTACAGCAGTTTTAATGTTCGAAAATCCGAGAAATGTTGGGCAGTTCTTAGTACGAATCCCAAGATTTTTGAAGTCTCCCGAGTGATTTTGTTCACATGTTCTATAAATGAAAGTTTTTCATCAAATATAATTCGTGAATGAAAGTTTTTCATCAAATATAAGTCCCTTATAAATGTATATATTTATGTATGTATGTATGTATTTATGTATGTATGTATTTATGTATGTATGTATGTATGTATGTATGCACGCACGCACGCACGCACGCACGCATGCACGTACGTACTTACATACATACATACATATGCATATGATTCGAAATCTGCACCATGTCCGGAAGGGCTTTTTTTACAATACCGTCGAGAATATATACGTTTGGGTGGAAGTTAAGCGTTTTTCTACTAGGCCACAAAGTTGTATAATACTCCAATGATATTGCAATACACAACCTAGATATAGCAATTACATACTTATATTGTTTTTCACAATAAGGTCAGATCTAGAGCTGAGATGAATTTGATTTGTTGTTTTCCTTGAGTTGGAAATGAATTCAGAGCAAAAGAGCTAACAAAAGACCCCCAGTCTCTGATGGTTGTTATCTCACCTTGATAAGTACAATATTTATCATCCAGGAAATATTGTAATATACCTTTATTTTATTGAAGCTTCAAGCTAATCTTCGTTGTAAAACAGTCAGGCAATCTAATCAATTTTGCCCGCATAACTGGGTACAATAAAGATAGTCGAACACTTAGACAGCATTCGATTTACCAAATTGAATTTAATTTGTAACACGCTGTAATTTATACAATATTGAATAGAATAAATCAACCAACGAAATAGATGTCGAAAATACTGGCAGGCTATTAGTTCAAATCCCAAACTGTTGAAGTGATTAGTTTTTTTTATACCAGGATGATTTGTGGCACCACACCAAAGTCACTAATGTTATTATATGAATCTATATAATAAAGGATTTTTTTAAATCACAATTTTAGACAATTCAAAACTTTAACTGATTAAACTTTATAACATTAACAATCGATCTATAAGTCGCAAAGTTCTTCGAAGAAAGAAGAAAGTCTTCTTCGAAGGAAGTCTCTTAAATGTTCTTATCATCTGTATTCGGATGACCTGCAGATATATATTCATTTTGATCCAAATTTATTTCACGCGGCTTTGAACAATTTAAATGCGGACCTTCAATCGATCTCGGAGTGGACTGGGGAGCATGGCTTATTCATAAATCCTAAGAAGTCTCAAGCGATCCTCATTGGCAGCCCTCAGCTTCCCGGTAAATTCAACACTGACTTACTTCCTCCAATATTACTTGATGGCTCTATCATACCATAACATAAAACTGTTAAAATCCTAGGAGTGCTAATACGAGAAGATAACACTCTCTCATGGCGAGATCAAATAAATGAGGTAAGCCGAAGGATCTTCTGCAGCCTTCATTCCCTTAAAGTGTGGCAAAGATTCCTACCAACTAAAACCAAAATTTTACTCGTACAATCTCTGCTCTTTCCGATTCTGGACTATGCGGACGTATGTAACTTGGATGTTACAGAGGAACAGCTGAACAAATTACAGCGTCTTCAAAATGTGTGTCTAAGATTAATTTTCAACCTACGTAAGTACGATCATATAACTTCATACCAGAAGGCATTGAACTGGTTGAATGTTAGAAATAGACGCCAAATTCACATACTGTATCTAGTGTATAATATCCTTAACTGTCCCGCCGCCCCCTCTTATCTCGCCGAAAATTTTCAGCGTCTTTCCAATCATGGATTAGCGCTACGCTCAAACAGAGATTGTTTATTGGCCTTTCCAGTTCACCGCTCCTCTTTGTTTATGTCGTCCTTTACTGTCCATGCAGTGAGACTCTGGAATCAGTTACAAACCAATATAAGACTCGCTCCGTCCTTGGTATGCTTTAAGAAGCGACTGAAAAAACTCTTAATTTCTAGTCAGTAAAATATGTTCGGGTGATTGTTCGTCTTTGTGGGGTTCGTGGGCATGTTCTCACGTATATGTTAATGGATTTCGTGGGGATGGATAGTCATTTAAATGATTTATGCGACCACGTAACTTGCTTAATTTACTTTTGTCTGGTTGGTTGGAAGAGATTGCCGCCTGACAATAAGCCCGCCAGATTATATTTGCAATAAAAGTGTTAAATAAATTAATATAATGACAACAGGAACTAAGTTACTCATGCACTCCTGTGTAGTGACTCAGTTATGCCTACAATATTCGTATTTATGATGGTCTTGTATCAGCTCAGTTCATGAATACGGCACCGAAAGCAAACTTAATTGACGATGGCGTCAAAATTCTAAATCGATAAATATTCTAAAATCTATGATGTTTTTGCAGCAAAAGCAATACATGTTTATCTATCTATTCACTGCGTTTTTTCCCTCATTCATATGGTACCCTTCAACATACTCGTATATTATTATATTTAGATTTGTATTAATTGATTTTTTTCTTATTTAATATAATTGGGTTAAACCCGTTTTAAATATGAAATAAATCAATAAATAAACAATCTGAATTGACATAACGTCAAAAATATATGGTACAAGCCATGCTATTGCTCACGGCCGACCCAAAGGTAGAACACGGTATGACCGCGGTCAACTGGGAATCCAACTTGAGATTTTCAAGAATACCATTTTGACAAAGCTAGTTATTATAATTTTGGCTCGATATATCAAATTGAATATACTACTTCGTTGTACTATAAAACCTGGCGGCTTTATTGCCAGGTGACAATCTCCTTTATGATTACATGAACACTGCACATATACACATCACTCCACTAAAACCAAATGTGTTACTATCACATATCGAAAGATCTACAATTTTTTTTTGTAGTTTGTCTTCTATTGGTAATTTTTCAGAGGGGAAGATAAATGTTTTTAATTTGTCAATAACAGTGGGTTCGAATCTCAAGTTGGTGTATTTGAAGGGAGTCTGCTATCTAAACGACGTTATATAAATTATCATTTAACTATCGTTGTTTTTAAATTGTTCAGTTGCTTTGCTAGTGTTCAATATTATAATGCAAAAAAAAAATGCAATAATGCAAAAGTAATGCAAAAATAAAATCCATAATAAATTATAAGGAATATTAATTCACGCCTAACGAGTATCTATTGTGCACCGCTTATTATATACTCTAATAGCGAATAAAGGAGGTATGTACTGATACCTGTAACGCAATATGCATCCGCATGTATGATTTGATCAAGTCTATTGCAAAAAATGCCATAAATTATTACATGTGACCAAGGCTGTGATTATGCACATATGCTCTTCTTCTTCTCCCTGGCTCCATACCAACTCATTGTCGGCGAAGACTGTTGGGGTCAGCTCTCCTCGTCCTCAGGTTGTACGCTCTTCTGTCCCGGACTACGTACCCCAGGCCGTGCCTCTGCATCAGGTTATCTTTTTGCACCACCCATGAATTCTTTTGTCTTCCTCTGGTTGTTATTCGAGGAAGATCCATGGAGATTGCCTGGTTCACAATGGGATCGGGTGCTCTGCGTCCAACGTGCCCATACCATCTCAATCGCCTCTCCTCCATCTTGCTGTTGATGTCTGTAACACCTAGGCTTCCACGAATGCGTGAGCTTTTTATTTTGTCTCTTAGGGACACACCAGCTGCCCATCTTAGCATGCGCATTTCAGCAGGGATTATGCACATATGCTAGTTAGAGCAATTCCACTAAGCAATTATCGCAAATAGTAACGATTCGATTTATTTAGTCATTCGTCAACGGTACAATGTGACTTAGAATAATAATACAAAATTACCATATAAGTAGTGTGTTTCATTAATTAAAAAAGACAAATATTTCCAAAAAAAAAAGGTTAAATTTAAACCAAATAAAAATATTATCTAAATACGCAAATACACGATTCAAAATTCTTACAAAAAATTAACAATATACACCCTTATTACTCGTAATACGACACGGGACCGCCTCAAAATGGGCGGCACGCACCGAACCACACCGGGCGTCTCTCTTAAAATTCACGTGGAAAGAACAGAACAGTTGTACACAAACAAAATAATATTAAAAACATAAAAAAATAACATATTCATACGTAATTAAAAGTCAATATTGACTACAATGTCCTAAAATATGAAAATAAATTAGAAATTAGAGAAAGAAAAACAAACAAGGGGAGGAAAAAGTTTAATGTGCTGATCATATAGTACATGCACCCAGCATCAACTTTAATAAGCGTCATTGTGAATTGACAGTTTTATGTAAATTTTATAATTTGCGTTTAACTGCTAATATAACAATATGAAAAAAAATTTACAGGATTCCAGTTGTAGCGTGATTGCACGGTACATTATCTAGAAATGAATTTTCGTGGAAAAAATGAATTATTTTTTGTATATGTTTTGCTTAACAAAAGTAATTATACGTATTTAACAACTGTGTTTTAAATGTTAATGTGAAATCACGTTTCGAAAGATTAATACAAATAATTTAGCAGCACCAGGAAAGTGCATTTGATTTCGTGTTGAGATAGATATAATATGTCAGTTTTAATATTCATTAATCCTTGCTTTTTGCAAGGCTGTATACAAAAGTGTGAATAAGCTGAAAAATAAACACTTAAATTTAAATTAATTACGTGTAGTGTGAAAACCTCTGTGGTCTAGTTGGTAATACGTTTGTCTTCCAACCTTACGGGTTCGATTCCTGTTTGAACCCATTAAAATTTCAGTCTGTATTTCAATTAAGACTTCTGTAACATCTTTCTCGCTGAACCAACCAGGAATTTTACTTGTCTTAAGGTTGTCACATGTCAATAATTGTACTGTATACAAGGAAAGTGTAATAAAATATTCGTATATTATAGTTGTATCGGACGTGTGGGTCACCTAAAATATTACACCTAGAATTTCTGTATATTTCTTGTTTTATGTTTAAATGTATAATTTCTGTTTGATGTTTTGTTTATGTACGTGCTGTGTCACGACCATAATTAAATGTCCCTTATGCGCGGCCTTCGCGAGAGATAGTATCAAAAGTCGGCTGACCCATGCATGCGAAAAAGTGCGAGATACATAATATCGGCATGCACGGGCGAAAATAGGCACTTACGATGAGCGATTGGCCGCACATAAGGAGCGCAAAACACCAAA
The DNA here is from genome assembly GCA_949825065.1 of Odontocerum albicorne. Classification (NCBI taxonomy): domain Eukaryota; kingdom Metazoa; phylum Arthropoda; class Insecta; order Trichoptera; family Odontoceridae; genus Odontocerum; species Odontocerum albicorne. The sequence continues at coordinate 47,154,051 of OX463842.1, forward strand.
AATATTCCACTAACAAGCCGTATGTGTTAATATCACATAACGGAAGAGCCCAGAGGTCTTCTGAAGCTCGACTTCCCTCGGTGAGTTTTCTGCGGTTTCCTCCCCGAATATGTCTTCAATACATATGCAAATGCGGGGAAGCTACAATCACACAGACCGCAGCCGATACCTTCCCATCCCTACACTCTACACCTACACCTGATTTTATAATTTATGTGTTTATTTTTCTGATACGTTTTCGTTGCTGTCTATACTCTACGGTCTATAGTCTACATCCCCTCAGACGGTAGAGAAGAAAATAAATTGAATTAAGTAACTCATGAAGCCTCGCACTACCGCCACGGTCTTCTACTGCACCGTCACCTCATCTTCACTGTCTTCACCATCGTCGCCACACAGAGTCCCTCGGGATGAGTGGGAGGACGCCTAACCTGAACGGTGGTACCAGGGCCGCTGACATGAGCGTTCGAGCGCCTTTGGTTTTTAGTCACCATGCCCACCTATGGTTGATACAAATGAAAAACAGAGACCCAGCGAGCGTAAACATTCTTGATAAATTCATACAAAAAATATTTAATATAAGTATTCATAGACAAATAACGCAATCACACATATGACACAACAGTGGAAAAGGTATTCTC